>ML795038.1:432176-445244 GCA_009831015.1 Picea engelmannii | reverse complement strand
AAAAAAAAAGATCATAGACCCTAAGTTTTGATAATCTTTATACAATTATCATACATAAATATATTCTAACAGGATTATTAATAAAATCACTAAGTAAATATAATTTTTAATTGCAATTTTCTTTGTTTAATTTGTATTTTTGAATACATACATAGATTCAATGTGGTGAAAAAACCCTAGAACACTAAAATTATACAAATTTAACCACTAAAATTTATAAATCCAACAAATTTTCATCTAGTCAAAATTAAATAGATAATATATAAAAAAAAGAGCCAACTAAAACAATTAGATTAAAGTACTAAAATGTATTATCTTTTTTTTTTAAGTAAAAAAAGGGCGGAACACCTTATATTATATCATATACAAAAAGAAACATGTGTCCTTAGGCTACCAATTGTTCTCCCAAATTGGGGGAAACCAGAACAATTGGCAGCCTTGGATAACCATGTCCAAAAGAGGCAGACTGTCCTTTGCCCTTCCCGGAGGAAACCAGGACAGTTGGCAGCCTATATTCTGTGCATTATCCATGAAAAATGAAATCAAAACTAAACTAAACAGTAAAGAGTTTGAGCTGATTGAACCCCTAACTAGAACCTAAACATCTAACCGTAACCAAAAGGCAATCCTAGCCAAGCTATTACCCGTTGGGGTCTTCATTATCGAGGTCTTCATTGTGCAATCCATTCCAAGTTGGCAGAGCATAGGGTCTCGCACACATTAGACATCTTTTCTTTGTTGGTGCGTTAGAGAAATCCTCGTATAGCATGTCTATGTGTTGGCTCATGAGTGTGCCACGGTAGACCTGGTCTTCCATCTCGCTTCTCAGGTCAAACACCAAGTCTAACTGTTCTGGGTGGAAGAAGGGAGAAGGGACATGCCACTGATCTGGTGCTATCGTGATAGGAGGTGGCACAAGGACCTTGCCACCCTCCTTCGACATGCCACCCCCCACTGCCTTGCTTATTTTTGCCTGCATTCCCTCCTCTGCTCCGTCCTGATAGTCCGCTCATGCACTCTCTCCCTGTGCTCCTACCTTCTTCCCGAAGTTGTCTTCTTGTTCTGTGGATTTGAAAGGACTGTAGCCTACTGAGAGTGTGCCATCCTGAGAGGCCATGTGGAGGCACTCCTCCGAGAGCTCCTCCTCGACATAGAATATATGGAATTCCTCCATTCTTTACTCCATGGTATTGGTACCATGGTGAGCCACTGTAATTGACTGAGTTTCTTCCTTAGGGAAACTAGTTAGAGGCTGTCAATTCTCTGGGACCTTGAAGAGCATAGACTTTGGAGGCAGTTGTATGGGTTCCTCCGGGATGACCTCCTCCACAAATGTCGCTGGAGGTGAACAGGCCATCCCTTCCCTGTCTTCCCTGTGAGCTATCTAAGTTCTCTGAGTGCGGGCAATTGACATCACCCTCTCTAGCCATTGTTGCCTCTTCTGTCTTGTAGCCAGGATGTACTAGACAAGGTCATGACACGACTTTCCTCTCTCCTGTGGCATCGAGAGGATGATGATAATGGAGAGGTTGTGGGAGGTGTTGCAATGGCCACACCCAAGCTCAATACTACTAGCCTGGTGCGGATCGAATGTAAAATGGAGAGATGATGCATAGCTAGATGATAACCGGGAGGTGCGGCGGGACGACTACCATTATTGCCTCCCTAGCATTGAATTTCTTTGTCGTTGGGCTATTAGCAT
Organism: Picea engelmannii; assembly: GCA_009831015.1. Lineage (NCBI taxonomy): Eukaryota > Viridiplantae > Streptophyta > Pinopsida > Pinales > Pinaceae > Picea > Picea engelmannii. The sequence continues at coordinate 443,542 of ML795038.1, read as the reverse complement.
GAGGGAGAAGTCCCATGGCTTATGGTTGGTAGTTATGGTTGGCTCCCATACTTAATGACGAGGGGATGGGAGTCGACCATACTTATTTATGGCTAGGCCAGGACTGGTGCGATGTGGAACTTGTGTGTTGCGTGTCACCCCATCCGGGGTACTAAAATGTATTATCTTAATATATAATACCTTCTTAATATATTGTATCTAACAAATGTGGTAACCTTTTCTTAAGATTAATTAGATAGTGCATTATTTATGCATCTTTTTATATATGTCGAATTGTTTCAAAGGAATGTTCCTGTCAAGGTGGAGCATTGAGACTCCATCATAAGGTACATAGAGGTGAGCAGAGAAGATTCACTTAGATCGGCTTTGCTAGAGTTGGTCAAGGTTTTGAATGCAATTTTTCTAGATGGAGCATAAATCATCCATGTTGGAAAGGTGAGTCTATATTTCTCTATAGAAAGATTGATGTGTTTAGAGCTTTGTGGTGAAAGGAGTATGGGCAATTCAATCAAGTATTTGAGAATAGATGATGAAGGTGGGTTCAAATCCTTGGAACTTGGAATTTATTGCAAGGAAGTTGGGATTGAAGGGGCGTGTTCAGTGATGCCAAGTTGCAGTGAGAGTTGTGGGAAAAAACAGTTGTGTTATCTGGTAAATCGATCACCATCAGCTGCAAAAGACTGGAATATTCCGAAAGAGGTATGAACATGTCAATTGGTGATTACTCAAATGTGAAATTTTTAGTTGTTTTGCCTATGATGTTAGCAACGTTCTAATTAGGACCCATATTAAATAGGTAGATCTTTGTTGGTTATGATGATGGTGTGAAGGAATATAAATTGTGGGATCCTACTACCCACAAAATCATCATTAAGCATAAATAGTAGCATAAGGGTATTTGGAAGATATTGATTTCCTTGAAAGTTTCTCTTCATTTGTTAAGCTTGCCATCTATTCATGTCGTGTTAGCACTAGTTGTGTTACTTGATCTTGAGTTAGTGCGGCTATATGTTAAAATTGTTTTACATGATTTTTTGGATAAGGAGATGTATTTGGAACAACAAGGATTGGTTAGTTAACAAAATATTTATTTTCAAACTCAAGAATTCATTGTATGGCCTGAAGCTAGAGCAAGGAATGGTACAAAATGTTTGATTCCTTTATGGTGAGCCAAATTTTTACAGTAAGTGAGTATAATAATTGTGTTTATGGGATGTTCATTATCTTGGTGTTATATGTTATGCTTGTAGTAAGCACAAACATGTTTGAGATCAACAGGATCTAGGAGCAACTAAAAAAATCTTGGGCATGGAAATATGTAGAGACAGGAAAGAAGGTAAACTTTGGTTATCATAACAGAAAGATGTGGAGAAGATACTCATGAAATTCAGTATGAATAATGTGAAACCAGTAGATATCCCTTTGGCTTTCCATTGTAATATTTCTTCATATTTATGTCCTAGTAATGAAGAACAAAAGGGTTGTATGTCTTGTGTATCATATGCTAGTAGGAAGTTTGATGTATGCAATGAAATTGTAAGATATTTCATATGCACTTGGCATTGTTAGTGGATACATGGAAAATCCAGATAAAACAATGAAATGGGTGCTTTGGTATTTTAGAGGTATGAGTATCACCTACACTGGTTGCAGTGATTTAGTCTGTGGTTATGATTCAAAATATTTGGACAAGAGGAGACCTACCTCAAGTTATGTTTCACAAGAATGCAAGTATATATTTGGTAAGTTTGGTTTTGTGGTGGTGGAAACATTGTGCATTTGACTAACACACCAACCTATCAAAATGAAACAATGCATCATTTTGTAAGATAGGTTAGAGTGTTCCATATTGGAGCAAATTTTGCACACATGTTAGTGGTACTTGGCTTCACTTGGCTTGCAAAAGAGGTGATGAATGGGCTTGAGCAAGGTATCAAGTAAATTGTTGTCAAAGTGAAGATTGTTAAGACGTGACAACAATCAATTAAAAGAAAATGTGAAACTAGAATTTACTTATGTAAATATTTAGTGATGTTGGTTTATGAACTATATAACTATGTAACCATTCCAAGATATATATATATATATATATATATATATATATAGTGTGTGTGTGTGTGTGTGTGTGTGTTACCTGTGGATACATGATTGTGGTAGTGTAATCCATAAACGTTAAAATTAACCCTATATGCGTGTAAAACACAATCTTACAGTGGCATTTGTAAAAGTAATTTCAGTGTCAATTTGTAGAGCTAGGCATGTAGGTCATCAAAAGAAATCATATATAATTACATGGCAGTACTGAAACTTAGTACTGAAACATAGTGGTTTGTTTGGTTTTAGTTTAATTGTTCTATGTTTTTGTCTTTTTTTATAATATTTTTTGATTAATTTTGTTGGATATGTAGATTTGAGTGGTTAGTTCTGTATAATCTAAATACCCCCGGAGTTTTTCAGCAGGTTGAATCCATTTCTGGATTCAAAAATACAATTTAAATAACAAAAAGTTGTGATTTTGTACAGATTTATGTGGCCAAATTTCTAAAAAAAAAAAAACTAGAATAATTAGACAATAAATTAATCACTCTTTTGATTAAAAATCTTTATTTTTTAATTAGAATTATTAATTATGTTGATAAGCATCCTGTTTACTTCCTATGAATTAAAAACCCTAACCTTATGGGTAGAAATTATTTTCTTCCTGGTCTATGGTATAATCAATAGATGAAATTGCTAATATTAACTTCGTTGTATTTAAGATAAACATGGCTAGTGTGGTTAATTTTCAAGACTGCACATAGTGTGGTTAGCCCACTCCGTCCTCGATGCTCATCAAATCACAAGGACGTGGCTAAACGACACATGGGAATTTCGGATAGACTATTCCTTCGCATATATGTGATGCGGTGTCCAATTTCATCCTGGCTGACTTTTACCATTATCGTTTATGGTTGTATTGGCTCTAAGTTAAAGGTTTTAAGTAACTAGCACAGCAGTAAAATAGTTGCTGGTGAACGTCTAAAGGTTGAGAAGATGAAATGAATCTTTAAAAGAATATATTAAATTTTATTATCTATTAACAAATAAATTGTTGGGCTTCATTTATCTGGTGTTAATATTTTAATTTATATTAATCACTTAAATGGCAATCAGTTAGCTATCAAAGTAATTTTTAAATATGATTAAGTAAATGTAAAAAAGTAAACACATAAACTGATGTCTTTATAATAGCTAGGAAGTTAATGATTGAAATCACAGCCATTTATTTTGTGTGACTACTAAGAATATTCCAGCCATATTTAATCCTGTCCATAGAAAACTTATTAAGCACTAAATCCCTATTAAATCTGCCCATTGTCAATAGGTGTACGCCTTTCGGCGTAATGATAATTTTTTCTCAGAATCTAATGAAAAATTGTTGGATTAGTGGATTTGAGTGATTATTTCTATATAATTCAAATGTCTTATTAATTTTTCAGCATGCTGAATCCATTATTCAGAAATAGATTTTGAACAACAAAAAATAGTGATTAGTTTAAATTTATATGGCCTGAAAAAAAAATCATTTACTAAAATAGCTAGCTAATCTCAAGTTAAGCAATATATGACTTGCTAAGTAACATTCAATGAGGTAGTAGGTGGTATATATGATAGATAGTATATATATATCCTTGAATCATTTTAGTATATATGAAATATATTTGAGGATGTATATACTGTCCACTATAGTATTCAATGCTGCACAGCAAGCTGTATATTATTAACTTATTGACACAACCATTATGTTCTGTAAATTTTTTAGCATTTAAAAACCTGGAATTTGATCAATCACAAAACATATTTTCACTTTAATAACTTATTTTTCGCATTTAAAAAACTGGAATTTGATGTCTCACAGAACGTATTTTCACTTTAGTAACTTATTTGACAGGTGGTTTTGAAAAAGGCAAAAACTTAAAAAATGAAAGGGAAGTTTGCAGCGTTGTAAATAAAGCAGTCAGTTTTTAATTTTCTCATCTACTCTATTACATTTCAATAATTTTTTATTCAGCTTAATAAATTTTCAAGTTTCCTTATTTGCAAGGGGCGGGTTTTGAACGAGGCAACAGGTGACAAGATGAAGAAGAGACAAGGGAAAAAAGTTTCTGTATTTGCAAGGGCTTTGAATGAGACACAAGCGTACAAGATAAGATGAAGAAATAATGGCAGTGTAAGATGAAGGCGAAATAATGGCTTATAGGAGGGAAGGGTAAGGCGATGTGGAGGTTAAATTTTACTAATCACAAAAAGAGGAATACTTAAAATTTTTTACTAAAAGTCGAATTTTTACGAGTTCTTTTTACTGGATATCATCGATAAACTTTGAATTGTTTGGCAGTTTCACTGTCTTCGTGAGCAAATCACCTGGTAAATTTTTAGTCAATGTTGCCACCTTCAACTGATAAATAGTCCATAAAAATGCCAATTTTTCACATTATATAAAATGAAGTACAGTTAAAAATTTAACCGTAGAATGAAAAGAGTTCAAAAGTTTCATGTGAAGAGTAATGTGAAAGTGAAATTCCAGGCCTGATTTAGACAACTGGATCTTTAGTTTCGGCATCTGCGTTGGTGCTATCGTCGTTTCATGCATGGAAGTTAAATCTGACTGCATAGGTTCAGAAAATGCCTGCTATATTTTTCTTCGGCGACTCGTACAGACAAAAGAGGAGATTTTCCTCAAATGGCAGAGATTTCATGGGCCATATTTCCACAGTACGTTTATCAATGGAAAACTCATGCCTCAGTATTTCCGTAAGATCTTTATGCTTACCTATATATCTCTCAATTTCATTAATGTGACCCTTCAGAGCTGGTAAATTGTCATTTTCTTGGCTAAAAATTTCAAATATACGATATGTCTGCAGTCGAAGGGTAGCCATCAAAATAATTTGGAACAAACTAAATTTTGAATTGAAACTGGCAAAAAGATTTCTGCATCTAATATTTGAAGAAGATGAAAGATTAGTCTAGACATCAAAATGTATTTAATCTCTTCGAAACAATTGGAAACTTCTCACTCACTTTTGATTGCAAAATCTATACATTCAATGCAAATATTTGAGTATGCTGTCCCAGGTTATTATTTTTTAACAACCCAAATACATTGCGTCAGCCATTATTATTGCCAAAGTAATGTCAGAAGTAGTAAATTTGATTTGGAAATATAAATCAATATTATTTTTTATTATACTTAATTTTAATTTTGAAATATATTTTTGTAAATTCCCATTCCTTAATCAAATTTGTATAGATTTAATTTTAATATCTAATTATTTAAAATATATTTATTTTAATTAAAATATAAAAAGGTATAATTAAAATAAGTTTAAAACTTTTATATATTTTAATAAAATAGATCTCTTACGTTCCTACAAGGATTTCTAAGTTGGATTATCCTTCATAGTCTAGTAAGGTTGTTAAAGATGAAATATTAGTCATTAGAAGAGTAAACTAGATCACACCTTTATATTCTTGACATATAATTAGGTGGCAATTATACAATTTGACTTAATGAGATTTTTGAAAAGTAATTAGGGCGTTTTTCAATCAAAATATCCTATATGTCAATATACTCATGAACTGAATCACTTGGTTTGCATTCGTGTTTGAATTACATGACAATAAAATTCGTCGAATAAAAAAATTGCTATAATTTACCATTAAGATCATACACAAGGCATTGTATTTTTTGAGAATTTTTTTAGTTTCGATGACACAAAACTCAACGCCAAAGGGGTGTTGTGATTTGCCTTTACTTTGCATCAATTTTACATCACCTTTTTTAAATGCATGTTTTACAAGGCGCCATATTAACAATAAAGAATATGACATATCAAATTTTTATCTTGGGAGAGTGATTCCTATACCTTGACAAGAAGTTTTTGAAACTTGTATAGTGTTGAAGGAAAGAATTCATAGCATTTTTCAACCTATTGTGATATTATTTATTGGTGTCATTAAAAGAGGGTTTCACCTTGTTGACTAATATCTTATCACTTTCATTTATAAATGAGGGTTTTAAAATTGTTAAAAATAGAGTGAATATATTATAGGCATTGTGCTAGGGGGATGTGGCGTATTGGAGGGTTTATAGGTATTGGGGGCTATAAAAGGGGGTATTTAGTAGAAATAGGGGATATCTAGTAAAATTATGGCCTTTTTTATTGGAAAGATGTATTGAGAGGAGGGGTTCAACAAATTTGGGAGCTATTTATCCATATATAGTGAAAATAGATATATTATTTAATATCTCGTGAACCAAGTCTTATGTCATAGGTTCATTAAATTGAGACCTAGTGATTTCAGTGAGTTTTTGGAGATACTATATCTCTTGGAAAATTTATTGAAGCATTTTCAATTTAGGTTTTTTAGTTTTCTTGATCTAATTGAATTTTTTGACCAACTTAAACCAAATATCCTTGGATTTATCTTTTATGAAAGATAAAGGAAGAATTACTATACACAGTGTAAAAATTTTGGACTTTGAATCCATGACATGGTGAGTATCAATCAAAAACACTAAACCTCTTTATTTTTTTCTTGGCTTTCTAGATTTCTCTTGTAGGTGTCTATAATTAAATTATTTTACACACTTAAATTAAATATAATTTATGAATCCCCGAGGTGTATAACATTTGGTGATGTATTGTATTGTTAAGGCACTCTCTTATGTGAAGTCATTGTTTTGAAACCCTTGACTACCCTTATGTGCCATGTGAAGGGCCATGTTGGCATGCATGGGGTTATAGTGGTTCACATAAGTATGTGCCTGACTAGTATATAATTTGATGGAATTATATGTGAAATAGAGACCAATTTCCTCTACTCCCTGTAAGTACCAAATAAAACACTAAACTACTTTTATGGTTTGTAATTATATTTTTTTGACCTACATTAAATCAATATTACGTGATGAAATTTTAATGAGATATAAAGGAACATTCCCTCTACACCATGTAAAAAGTTTAGAATCTTTTTCAAAGGCATCAATGAGTGCCAATCAAAACATCATACCATTGTCACTATGAAAAGTGTGAACACACACACATATAATCAACTTAAAAATAAGAGAATTGTAACATACTTTTTTATTATTGTGGTTTGGAGTTGACTTGGGTTGAGATAGACTATTGTATCTTTCTATAGTTTACCATTAATCTTTTTTATGATTTACAAGATTTAATGTGGTAGGTGGGCCTTTTGTAGATTCTTGTATAAACTAGTAGTAGGTGAATACTTATATAGTGTCCTACATGCATATCATTGCTTGGATGGAGGTTGTCATTGATGCTTTGAATGTCGATGAACTTTGCATCAAACCTCGTTATGGGATATTGATGTTTGTTTTATGCCTTTGTATACCCTGAAATATCAGTCAAATGATCAGTGCATGATGATGATAGAACTAGATAATAACAATAATCAATCTTAGCCTGAATTGTCTGTAGGGGAATCCTACCTCCCCTGTCCCATTCGACCTGGGAAATTTCCTTTCCATCGCGACGTCCTGGAATTTGGATCTGAATATCTTCTACCTCTTCCCGTTCAGCCAATTAACTTCATTGTTTTTCTGAATGGAACTCTCTTCTCTAGTTGTAAGGAAATATACTCCGCAAGAATATTAGGTAGATCTGAATATCTTCTACCTCTTCCCGTTCAGCCAATTAACTTCATTGTTTTTCTGAATGGAACTCTCTTCTCTAGTTGTAAGGAAATATACTCCGCAAGAATATTAGGTTTTCTATAGGGTTTCACGACTTTTTCTATATCAATGTGAAGTTTTCAGTTCAAAGAATCAAGCATATTTAGTACATTGTTTCTTAATTTTTCAAATCCTTGAAAACCCCTACCTTCTATTAACAAAAAGTTGGGAAATCCAATATAGATTTTGACCTAAATCAAATCAATCTTTTTGCGAATCTCTACACCGACAATTCCTCCATAATTCGAGATATGTATAGCATAGATCCCTAAACATGTGTTGCAATGCATTGAAATATGATCCTTTTGAAGTGGTAGTGGAAAAAACTTCAAGTTTTCAAAACCCACTTACTTTGTGTTAGATGTATATGTCATTAAAACTTCAACACCAAATATTACTCTTCAACACTTCAAATTTCCGTGAAAAATGGTAATGAAAATCATAAATTTGATATTGGCAATTGTTTCAACGCAACCTTGAACTTTCAAAGTTCAAATTTTGAGAAAATAGAAATGGAAAAGATCATTTTCCAGTGGCTTAATACTTAGCTTTTCAGAACAAGTCCTTTTGAAACTAGAAATCCAAAGCATGAGGATTTCAACCAGTCAACTATTGAGAAATAATAATAAAAACCTGTGAGAACATGTTGCTTATGAAGATGGAAAAATATTTAGTTTTTCAAAATTTTGAGGTGGGCTTCTTGTGAATATTGTAAAAACAAAAGTTTTAGGTTTTCAAATTCCTAAGAATAGGATCGAAGTCTTGGAAAACAGTTTTTCAAACTTCCTTTTAGAGATACAGTTCAAAAACTAGAAAAATCTATCAAGTCTCACACCTTACTTTTGAGCAGAATTTTTTTAGATTGTTTAACTTGAAGATAGGTTAGAGTTGAAAAATGTATGAGACTTATGAGAGTAGTCACCTATGAGAGTAGGTTTTGAAGTGGTGATAAAAATATTGAGAACTATCGTAGGCCTCCGACAAGTCGAGTTTTAATATTGTTGCAAGATATCGAGTCATATTTATAAAATGCACGCCTTCTTGGGAAATTCCAATTGCTTCATGAATGAGCCTGACCCTTAGAAACCTGAATTTCTCACAAGAGATGATATTTGATAAAAACCATCTTGATCCTTACCGCAATCACCTTTACAACATTTTTATGCATGCAATTACTTAATGACATTGGTATAAACTCGTTAAAAGATATTGAACAGTCTACTTTGGGGATTAGAGTGATGAACGTAGCATTATATCTACCTGGCATTTTCCTAATCAAAAGTACATCCTCAACAAACCACAACAAATCATCTCCCACGACATGAAAGAAGTCACCAAAGAATTCTGCAATCTAGCCATCCTACCCAGGACTCCTACCTTTCTTAAACGATTTGATGATAGAGAGAAGTTCGTATTTAGACATAGGCATATAGATCATGTCGTTCTCTTATTCATTTATAATTCTCTTCTCAAGAAGAGACTCACTAAATTTCACATCTCCCCCATATTAGCATGTGTCGGTGCTTTAAAGATCTCTTTGAAGTAATTAACACCCAATTTTTCCAAGTTAGCGAAACCACGACCTTATTTCCTTCATCGCCATTCATCTCCCAAATGATATTTTTGTTCTTTCTGAACCGAGAAAAGTCTGGAAAAAATTGGTGTTCTGATCTCCTGCTTCAATCCATGTAGCTGAACTCTTTAGGCGCCACTCCTTCTCATTCTCCTAAATTAACTCAAACTAATGTTTTTCCAAAGCTAAGGCTCCTTCTAACATGTCTTGAGAGAGGTCACCCATCCTCTACTCAACATTGAGAGATTCCTCGTCCTGTTCCACCTTTCTTAATGCCTGGTCTTTGAGCCTATGCCTTTCCCTGACCCAATGCATCACTTTTTCCTGAACAACAATTTCGATGTGTGCACTAACTATGCATAATTCAGGATTTCAAAATCATCCTCCTTGTCCTTTACTGGCTCTTAGAACTCTTCTATCTCTTGTCAATGATGATTGTACCTGAGAAAGGCCCCTAGTTCGAATCACTTTTCTCCAACTTAAAAAAATGGGAAAGTGGTATGAACACCTTACTTTCACAACCCAGATTTAAAGATAATCAATTCATTGCAGTTGAACATGATGCATAAGGAAGCAATCCAACCATTTGGAGACCCCACTATGATCTGATCGTTTCCAGAAAAAAGTTGGCTAATCTATCCTCCCAAGGAGAGGGCCCCAAATCTCATCCCTACTAATTGTCAAGTTCAAGTCCCTTCGAGTTATAACATTGTCAAATTTCAAACATTGTAAAGCACAAAATCTTTTCCAAAATTGTTCCTTACTCTCATAGGGACCATACAAATTGAGCAAGCTAATCTATCCTCCCAAGGAGAGGGCCCCAAATCTCATCCCTACTAATTGTCAAGTTCAAGTCCCTTCGAGTTATAACATTGTCAAATTTCAAACATTGTAAAGCACAAAATATTTTCCAAATTTGTTCCTTACTCTCATAGGGACCATACAAATTGAGCAAGGCTAGGGTAAGCCCCAACTCCTTTCAATGGATCTATGTATAAATTCCTAAACACACAACAAAGACATTAATCAGAGAAAGGTTTGAGTTGAAATTAGTAATAACCCTCTTGAACAGGAAAATTCATCTAAGCCAATTAAAAAAAAATTCTCAGCCCATAAACCATTTCCTCAACTGGAGCAAAATAATCTCGCTATGCCCCATTATTTCCTAAACAAATATTACATCCAAGTGATCTAGATCTACCATACACTTGAGGGATAACCTTTTAGCCCTCCCTCCTAGGCCTCACATGTTTACTGACATAATTCTCATAGTGGAAATGGCTTCGAGTTCATTCCTATTGTAAGGACCCTTGAGAGTAAATGTTTCTTACCTTGACTAATTTATATTTATATGTGAGCCTGCTCACATATATGTGAGCAAGCTCACATATGCCTTCTCTTCAGAATGTTTGAGAAATGACTTATGGGGTGGTTGGGGGCTTTATTAAAAGAAATTATAATTCATCCAAGCCAACCAAAAAAAACTCCCAACCCATAAACCATTTCCTCAACTGGAGCAAAATAATCTCGCTATGCCCCATTATTTCCTAAACAAATATTACATCCAAGTGATCGAGATCTACCATACACTTGAGGGATAACTTTTTAGCCCTCCCTCCTAGGCCTCACATGTTTACTGACATAATTCTCATAGTGAAACTGGCTTCGAGTTCATTCCTATTGTAAGGATCCTTGAGAGTAAATGTTGCTTACCTTGACTAATTTATATTGACACCTTCTCTTCAGAATGTTTGAGAAATGACTTATGGCCTACTCTCAATGGCCCATTTACATTGACAATATCAACTCCCAATCCTCTTGAGGCTCCTCACACTTACGGATATTCCTCGGCTGCAAAAGGTAAGGGTCCCTGCCACTAAACGAGGAGGATGAGCCAAACAAAAAGGTTTTTCAAGTACTCAAAGCATGTAGAGGGTAAGGACCCAAATCATTCCACAAACAACGAGAGAGTCCTCAATTTCTAACTCCATCACATGATTCATAGTTTTTTTTTTTTTTTTTTAACCATGGGAACAGCAACCTCCCAAG
>ML795038.1:417547-431737 GCA_009831015.1 Picea engelmannii | reverse complement strand
TACATGACCGACCTTACCACTACGCCGCACCCACGACCTTAAAAGGTGGTGAGCTTGGCTCAGAACGGTTAATTAGGCAGCGAGCAACGACCATGTTCGGGTTTGAACCCGAGACCTGACCGTCATTACATGACCGACATTACCACTACGCCGCACCCACGACCTTACATGATTCATAGTTTTATACCCCGCCACAAACCGAGGAGAAAGACTCTTAAGGAGAGTACATTTAGACCTTATCGGGCTTGAACCAAAAGAAAACCGAAAGGGTTTGTAATTCTTAACCGGAGAGACTCGTGAGATAACGGAAATTTATAACAACATAAATAATTTTATAAAAAATAAATTAATCCAAAAAATAATAATTTTATTATTACTAACATAAATATTTTAAACATAAAAAAAATCATAATCTTCACGGTGAGATGATGAAAATAATTATAACAATATAATGAATTTTATTATAAATAATGATTAAAATATTTATTCCTTGTGCGAGGTAGCTATAGGAGGTCATGTAGCCTTCCCTAGGCCTAAGCCATAAATATGGTAGGCAGGCGCCCTTCACCTCAGTCTTGAATGAAACACGGTTATTATTGTCTCTTGAGACGGGGAGAATAGCTCCCTCGTATGAAGTTAATGGCAGCACCCAAATGTAAATGCAGAGGAGGGTTCAGTATTGTGGTCATGTCGAGCTCGGCCTTATCTCTCCTGCTCAGACGAGGTTGGCTCCATTTCTCTCTCATGCTCCACCTCCCTGACAGTGCCGAGAATGAGACTTGTGTGCACTGGATCCTTATTGCGCCTCCCTAGAGAATTATCAACCCTCCTGGCCTAGCCATGCCAAGGGAGAGAGGTAAGCTAAAGAGCGGCCCAGCCTGGTACAGTCTAGCTGCCCGATAGAGGCATGTGTAGAGGTTGGAATGCGCCCTATCCATAGCTCGGACTCAACATTGGTAGCAACCAAGAAATCTGCGAATGGCATATGTCGAGGAGAAGATTCCAGAGAAACCCATCTAGGTTCCTCCAGAATCTCTTCTCTTCACTTTCTCGGATGATTTGTAGTCCCCTAAGCATAATCCAATAAGAAAGAATGCCTCGGATTCGATGGAGGGAGCTACATGTATAATTAAAGAAGAATTCCCAAGGGATTTCCCACATATGGACTCTACTGCCTCTATTCAGGACACAGACGACCCAATTGGTACAATGGTTGGGTACAACGGTGGAGGAGGGCAAGGCGGTGGAGGTCGTGAACACTGGTACAACGATGGAGAAGGTAAAGGCAGTGGAGGTTGTGGACATAGTGTTGGAGTACTCGAGAGTCGAGGTGGAGGGACACCCTGTCTTGGTGCCTCCACCACTCACAGGTCTCTTTGATTTATGCCATGGTCCACCACCTTTCTTCCATCCGGAGAAGCTCGAGCTCATCTTTGGGCTAAGGAGCTAGATGGAAGACCAAATACACTGGGACACCCTCATGCACTAGAGGATCGACATGATGTATGAAGCGCTCTCAAACGGACCGACAACTCAGCGTTGCCCTACCTGCGCAAGGCCCTTCGTGGTCAAGCTTAGGGATGGCCCTTCCACAAGCGCTCTGGATGACATGCCCCCAGGTGCTAATGTTTAATTAATTTTCTATGGATACCTTGCACACTCTCAGCCCAGCTCTGGGTACTGCGATGATGCAGTTTTACAGTTCAGTCATCTTTTTTCAGTTAGTAGTTTTTCTTAGATGCATAACAGTCTACCCCTATTTCGGTTTCCGCTAATTTAACAGAACATGTGGTAGAATGTGGACATGTGAATTTTTGTACTATAAAAACAAAGTAATAGGAAACACACTTCTCTTACTTAAAAAAAATGATTAAAATATTTATTTTAAACATTAAAAAATAATAATGTTGAAGGTGAGATGATGAAAATAATTATAATAATATAAAGAATTTAAAAATATATATATATTAATTTTTGATAAAACTATATTTTTAACAATGTTGTAACCATTAAAAATTTAATTTAGCATGTAAAAATTATAAGTTTATAAAAAATAAAAATATATAATTTAGGTTAATTTAAAATTTATAATGTTATAACCCTGAAAAACATTCATTAAAAATTTAATTTAACACGTAAAAAAATATAATTTTATAAAAAACAAAAATATATAATTTAGGCTAATTTAACTTCTAAAATTTATAATTTTATAGAAATAAAAATATACAGTTTAGCAGATTATTAAAAATTTAATTTAACAGGTCAAAAAATATATAATTTTATAAAAAACAAAAATATATAATTTAGGCTAATTTAACATGTAAAATTTATAATTTTATAGAAATAAAAATATACAGTTTAACAGATTTTTAAATTTATAGTTTCATAATTTAGATAATTTTATACATTTTATAATTTTATAGAAATAAAAATATACAATTTAGCATTTTTAAATTTATAGTTTCATAAGAATAAATTTAGGTAATTTTACACATTGTAACTATTGTAGATTGATATAATTGATAAATCTTGATTCTCATTGTAACAAGGTTGTTTGCTATACTAATATAGAGTAGTGTATCTATTAATTTTTTTAATAAAAAAATTTTGGGCAAATTCAATCATCCAATTGTTGGTAAAATTGTAATTTTTTATTATAGTTTTGAACACATAGATGGATTCAGCGCCTAGAAAAACTTATGATTCATCCAAAATCTACAAACTCAGCAATTGATATCTGCAATTTCATCAATTCTTTCAAATTTCTAATCAATCTTTAAACAAAACTGATAAAAAAAACAACCTAAAAATTCTAAAATTCTAATATTTAAATTAAACCTACTAATATGTTACAAATATGTTACAAATAGCTTATTCCAATTCTATAATTACTTCCATTTTAGAAAGTGACCGCAGTATACTCAGGTGTTACCCAGAAAAAATGATTATATCCCTATATAAAGTAGCTGCACCTTTCCTCCATATAACAAAGATTTAAGGGATCAATATCTAACCTGTTGCAGAATCATTAAATACTGTAGCAAATAAAGTATGAACAGTTAACAATTTAAATCTGACAACCTATAATCCAGCTGCAACATCGTCCCGTCCGAATCTAGGCGAGCAATAAGCCCCTGCAGAGGTGTGAGCCGTTGGCACTTTGGATATTAAAACGTTCTGGCTATGTAGTCAGTATAACATTTATTATGTAAAAGGGGAAGTAGATGCTCATAAAATCTTTTATCACGACTCATGCTGTGTCCAATTTCATCGTGGCTGATTTCTACCCTTATTTTTGTATTGTGATTTCTATCAACTTCCTTTTTCACATAATAAATATACGATATGTTTGCAGTCGAAGGGTAGCCATCAAAAAAAACTTGCAACAAACTCGTGGTATTAAAACCCTGAAAACGATTTCTGCAATTCAACAACTGTAAGCGATGAAAGATTATTTTAGTTATCAAAATGTATTTAACCTCTTCAAAACAATAATAGGTCCCTGGCTATATTATTGTTTAACAACCCAAACATAATGGGTGAACCATCACTATTGCAAGTAACATCAGAATTCGTAAAATTATCTGGAAATATAACTCAATACTATTTTTTATTACAAGTAATTTTAATTTTAATTTTGAATTTGAAGAACCATCAATATTGTAGGTAACATCGGAATTAGTCAATGATTTGAAAATATAACTCAATACTAATTTTTTATTATAAATAATTTTAATTTTAATTTTGAAAAATATTTAAAAAGTTAATATATTTTTATCAACTTTTTAAATTTTATTTTAACAGTTAAATGGAATATATTTATTTTAGTTAAAATATTGAAAAATAGTTTAAAAGATTCATATAATTTAACAAAAGAGATTGTCTTAATAAGATTTTTAAGTTTAATCATCTTTTATATTTTAACAAAACAGATTGTTTTAATATGATTTTTAAGTTTAATCACTCTTTCTATTCTAATAAGGTTATTAATTTGATGGGATTTGGTCTTGAGATCTCTATCAACTTAAAAAAAACATTTATCAATAGTTGGAGAGAAGAAACCGAGTGCTTAACCCTAAGGGATTTAGGTGGATTCCAATTTGTGACCTCCTTTGTCATTACAATTTTTACATAACTAGTCAAACCATTTGAATTAACCATCGTCATAGTTCTCCATGATTTTTGTGTTAATGTTTTTTATGTGTTTGCATTGTTGGGATGGAAACAATTACAATCAGTCTTCATTGGGTAGTCTCAACTTTGACTTCGGGGTTAGCTCTCGCACACAATTTTATGGTAATTTATCAAATCCCTCGGTTTCGTCTAGTAATAAAACTCCTTTGCTTAGCAATACTGCTTTGTTATCCTCTTTATCTGCTTCGCCATTTAATTCCTGCAGAATATGGAATAATTGGATAGATTGGAAAGTGGTCATAAGGAGTTTAATTTTCTTGAGAATTTGCCTGAGCCTCATATGTCTAGTAAGGTTCTTAGAAGAGAAGGCTTGAATGATGATACGAGAGTCTCCAAAGACATTGAGATCTGTAGTGTTCATGATTTGGGCTTGAGACAATCCTTTCTAGAGGGGTAAAGCTTCAGCTATGTTATTTGTGTCCTTGTCGATTCCCCAAGAATACGAGAGTACCTTTAATTCCTCGGGATCAATAATCACCCCTCCCCCGCCAGCCTCACCGGGCTTTCCTTTAGAAGCTTCGTCAAAGAATAGACTATGCCTTTGAAGGGATTTGCACCATATTGTAAAAGTTGAAGGAGTATGAAACATGTAAGTTTACCTGAAGGCTGGAGCCCCGAAGTCTCGAAGTGAACGATGGTCGTTAGATGAAGAATTCGAGTGAAAACTAGACCGTCTGATCTAGAGTAATGATACAAAGGAGAAATACATATGACATGTCAGGAAGACCACGTCAGTAAGGACATGTGGCCCAATCATATGGTGAAAAGTGTCAAGGTCTATTTGAAACTTTAGGTATATGAAAGTCACGAGTCTAGGTGACCCATGGTAGCCACTCAACCAGTGCCATGTCAATAGTGATGTCACCAAGCCACTTCACTTTGGGATTACAACATCGAGGTATATTCAACTTCTCCTACCAAAAAACATAGTTGAAGCGGCGAAGGCCAAATTCATGAAATAACGTTGGTCATTGATTTAAGATTCTCAAAAATATTTCTTGTTCGTTCGATTAAGCCAGTGGAATAAGGTAAGTGTTCATTGGATTAAGATAGTGGAATAAGGTAAGCATGGACCATTGACCGACATGTAACCGTCACCTATACCATATGACCACTTCGACTAGTTTACTTTGGGGATATTTGAAACATCAAAAACTCCAATAAATATTGAATATGACAAAGATGAGTTAAATCCTTTGGTTCTAAGCCTAAAGGCATATGATGAATAATGTCAAAGAGGGAGTGCATATATGCACTTCGACGAAATTTACCTTGGGAGAATTTGAATACTGCAAAGTCTGGAGTCGTGAATCACCCAAGTCCCGGAGTGAACAAGAATCGTCCACTCAACCACAAATTAAGTCATGATCGTCGATGTTTTTTATTCTCAAGGATAATATTGAAATTATCGGATTAATTCTTGTTATGACTTGCGTTTGGTCATGGATTCTGGTATCATGTAAAATAATAAGGGAGGAAGAAGAAAAGCGCTAAATAGAACATCATTTGAAATGGATAAGCATGTGTTTTTTTATCCTACGGTCACATAAAGAAAGATAAAGCGCATGGGGCTTAACTCTATTTCCTTTAGGAAAACCAAGAAGAACACCATAACAATACAAAGAGCTAGTAAAAGCTCAAATATGATCTATTGGAGAACTGGGGACACAACAAAAGAATAAGAATGAAATAAAGAGGCATGGGACCGAGTTAAAATAAATCGATCCATACATGTGATCAATTTATGAAAAGCCCTCTTACTAAATTGAAAATATTTCATTATAATGTATGAATAATAATAGAGGAAGAGATTAATTATAAATTAAAAGAAAAAACTTTATTATCATTAGTTTAAATGAAGAGGTGCAATGGCTCAAAGTTCAAACAAAGGGACACATTGCTTCAAATATCACACCAGTTGGAATATTATATAATCAAGAAAGAATGGTGAATAAGAAGGTGTCTCTGCAATCTAGATTAGAAGATCAAAAGAAGAAAAAGAGTCCAAGAAGGAAAACTTAAGATACTTATGCAGTGAGGGTGGAAGGGAGGAGAAATGAAGGATTCATTTCCTTTTCTAAGTAAAGTGTGAAAATAAGGGAGTTGGTGCTTCCTAGGGTTGGTGCCCTAAAACAAGGGAGTCAGTGCTTCCTAGGGTTGATGCCCTAAAACAAGGGAGTTGGTGTTTCCTAGGGTTGGTTCCTTGAAGAAGGGGATTTGTGTCTCCAAGAGTTGGTGCTCGAAAGAGTATTGGTGTCCTTCATAATCACAAATTATTCTTTATAAACTTTGTAATTCTTGTTAAGTATACTTATATAATTGATTCTTAAATACAAGTCCATTGTTGATCTACTATGATGATAAATAAAATAACAAAGTAATATCTAATTTTTTTAAAAGGTAATATTGATTCACCCTCCCTCTTAGTATTTCCAACAATTGGTATCAAAGTCGGTGCCTTCAACACAGTTTAATAACTAGAAGGTAGATCCTGAAAGTAATGGATCGACAAGAGGGAATGTCTTCCAACAAATCACCATTGTTTAAAGGAGATTGTTATGCTCTCTAGAAAATAATAATTAAAAACTACCTTATGTCTCTTGGTTTTGATGTTTGGAAATCTGTAGAAAATGGGTACACTGCACTAGCTACTCTACCCACATATACTGAAGGAAAGAAGATTTGCAATGAAAACTCAAGATTAGTCAATGCCATTCTAGGAGGGTTAACAAATCCTATATTTTTTAAGGTAATGCATTGTAATTCATATAAGGAGATTTGGGACGAAATGGAGGTTATATATGAAGGAGACAACAAATTCAAGAAAGCCAAAGTACAAACCTACGGAGTTCAGTTTGAAAATTTGAAAAAGAAAGGAGAAGAGAACATTGTTGAATATCTTCATAGAGTAGATGAGGTAGTTAATCCAATCAATGCAGCTGGAGAAGAACTTAAATAAAATCCCATTGTACAAAATATCTTAATATCATCACCTATGAGGTATGATGCCAAGATTTATGCAATTGAAGACATACCAGACCTTGACAAACTCACAGTGGATGAGCTCCATGGAATTCTAATAGCGTATGAGATGATGACAGGACATGAAAAAACATCAAAAGGAGAAACAACCTTTAAGGCTTATGAATAAAAGAAGAATTAGGAAAAAATGTCTAATGAATATTAGTTAGACATATCATATTTATAAGAGGCCAAATTTATAAGGAAAATCCAAAAAGGATATAGAAAATATAAAGGAAAGTTACCCTTCAAATGTTTCAACTATGGAAAAATCGGACACTTTTCTAACAAATTTCCCTACCCTAAGAAAGAGGAAAGTGATGATGAAATAACTTTCAAAGATCAAAAGAAGGGCAAAACCAAAGATAAAAGGAATTTCTACAAGAAGAAGAAAACTTCCTTTACCCAGAAAGAAAGTAGCTCATCTAAAGAAAGTGAAGAAGAGGGACCAGAGCTTCTATTTATGGGAATGAAAACTCAAGATGATAATCATTCAAAATATGAATAAGAAGTTAACCTTGAGGAAGATTTTATCCATTCAATTGAAGAACTAATAAAATCTAAAACACAAAACAAGTTACTAAGGGAACAACTTCTAAAGTTTGAATAAGTTATAAAATAAAGAGAAAATGAGGCTTCCAAAACCATTAGTGATTCAAAAAAATTGATTATTGAGTTAAAAACCCAAATCCAAGAAACCAAAAGAAAATAATAAATATTGAATAAGGAACTCGATGAAAAACACCAAACATGTAATATATTTGAAGATGAAATAATTAAACTAAAATAGAAACTAGAAAAAGGAGACATTCAGTCTAAGTTTGAAAACAACTCACAAATCTTGAACAACATTCTTAGCAGTCAAAGATCATCAACCAATAAGACAGGATTGGGATATGATCCCTCTACAGAACACAATAATGACAAACAACCAATCATATATGCAAATGCTCTTAAAAAATCCATAAGAAGAGAAGAAAATAAGACAAGGACAATACCATTGAAAACTATCCCAAATAAACAGAAATATGCACCCCCTACTAAAGAAAAAGATGACAAGAAGAATAGAATCCTAAGAAGGAATCCCTCTAACAGAAATCAGTATATCTCCTTTGGATATTGCTATTCCTGCAATAATTTTGGACATAAAGAAATATATTGTAAAGATTATAGAAAATACAATCCAATAAATGTTCAAAGATATGAAAACAATAAGAATAATGCAGAAAGAAGAAATTATAACTCCTCTCCCTTACAAGACTTCAATATTGAATGAAAAAAATGCAACAACTATGGTCATAAGGCCAGTGAATGTAGATTTCCAAAGTATTCCATGAAGGAAAGTATCTACAACATTAAGGAAAATTATAAGATATGTAGTAGAAAATCTATAGTACAAAGGAAGAAAAATGATGAAGATATTGCACTTGAAATTAATAAAATTGACAATAGGAGAATGATGGGTGAAGTGTTTGATAAGGTATATGGAAATCAAAGTTATGCATGTAAAGTGGATCAACCTCAAGAAAATAAAACTTCTAAAGGAAAATGTGACACAATTACAGAAGTTGATAATGTCCTGCAAATAAATTATCCATTACCCAACAAATGGAAAATGCAAAAAGGAAATTATCAAGAAAAAGATAAATAAGATTCTATTTCACAAAACAATGATGATGATGATAAAAGTTCAATAGGATATCAACCAAAATAATTAAGTGATGATGATCTTGGAAATTTTCAAACACTATTTTGATGATCTACTAAAACTTCATCCTCAACAAAACTATAAACAAAAGAAAGGAAGGAGGAATTAGGGGAGACATAATATTGTTCCTGTTGATACCCCTATGAGTATTGAAGCTCAGAATAATGAAGAGGCTCAATATATAACTAGCATCATTGAAAGAATCATGGTTTGATTAAGTTTTTCACCTACCAAGGAACAATGTTGGTTATGTATTCTCTCAATGAAGTTATGTGAATGGTTTCCTAGGTAGTTATGTCATGGTAAATGGATGGTACATATGTGAGATCCATTTATATATATTATGATGGAGTCATATCATGTGTGATATGACACTTGTTTAAGTCACATTGTTGGTACATTGATAGAGGCACTTGTTGATGATCCTGATATATGCTTGGTTCACTTTTGGCACATATTCCTTGACAGATATTTTGCTTCATGGTTGATGCATGATATAGTATGTATGATTGGAATACACTTGATGTATGGTGTGGCATGAGTTTACACGGTCAATGCATGGGCAGGTCCAAGGATCATTATAGGAAGAGAAATCATTATTGAAAAGTTGATATATGTTCCAGTTGAATAGTAGTATTTGAAACAGAAGCATATTGCATTGGTAACGTATTGTTCATCTTGCAGAGAAGATAGGGGGATTTATTCTTCTTCCCATGATTGGTGCAACAACATGATTCCAAGCGGAGAGATAATTGGAATCCATTCCACCAGCATTTCCTCAGAGTGATATCCATTGTCCAAAGGGGGGGAGACCTATATACAGGGGGAGTGTCACCCTAAAGGGAGCAAGGAAACATCCATTTTGTCATTGTTTTCAAAGGGGGAGAATGATCAATAAAATCCAGTTAAGATTGAAAAAGGGTTTTACTTTGTTTCCATCAATGCCAAAGGGGGCGAATGTTGGACATGAAATTATGGTGTTGGGATTGATGTCAAGAAGATCAATATGGTATTGTCATTATATGTATTTGAGATCCTAAATCTCAGGAGAGATAACATAGTAGGTTGCGCAAAATACATAGCGTGAGGTGCAGAGGAATCCAGTATAAACCTAAAGCTCAGGAGAGGCAGCGTATTAGGTTTCACAAGATCAGAGAGTGCAACGTTAATACCTTTGGAAAGGTCGAAGGAAAGCTCAGGAAAATGAGTACCTTAAGGAAGTGCTATTGGGATCAAATTCCCAACAGATCAACTGGAGAACACCCTAAGAACTATGAGGAATCTTTGTTATAGTGATCCTGGTTGAAACCGATGGAGAAGTGGATCCTGAAGAAGAACTAATGTGTGCCTTAAATGAAATAAATATGGTGAGGAAAAATAATTTGAAATAAAAAGAGCAGCTGCAGAAATATCAAGAAGAGGATCGTGATTCAAAAGCCAAAATATCACAAAGCCTTGATCAATCAAAAAAGAGTATCATAAGCC
The DNA here is from genome assembly GCA_009831015.1 of Picea engelmannii. NCBI lineage: Eukaryota > Viridiplantae > Streptophyta > Pinopsida > Pinales > Pinaceae > Picea > Picea engelmannii. The sequence goes on along the minus strand of ML795038.1, from coordinate 421,329 downwards.
TAAAAGTTCAATTAGAAGAGGAAAGAAGGAAAGAATAAGTGGTGACAATTTAGTTAAATGAAAAGGAAGAAAATTATGTTAATCTAGAAGTTGAACTTGTTTCCTTAAGAAAGTATTTGGAAAAGTCAATTGTGTTAGAAAAAAAGGATCACATAGAAATAAAATAAAACATAGAATGTACACAATACAATAGAGACACATACATACATGATTCACCCATTGTAGGCTATGTCCAATAGAGAAATTTTGAGGTCCTTCCTTTATTATTGTCCAGCAAATGAAGGGATTCAACCTAAAGTATGCCCTTTGTAATTTCATCTTCTTTCTCTCACAATATCCTCTCTCATAATACAATATTCACTTACTCACATAGTCACAATATAATTCCCTCATTCATAAAATAGGGTGTCCTTCTAGGGAAAAAAATCCCTAACATAACTTATATTTTCATATATGTGATGTTATAATGAATGGTCCATATTGACTAAGAAATTACAATATTTTACAAGGAAATTGTTTTAAAAATTTCTCTTCTAGGGCACTGTCCCTGAACCCCCGCCAAGGAGGAGATACAAAATTTCTCGTCAGGCCCCCTGGTGAGAGAAATTGGGCAGAAATCACCCCCACACCCCCTATTAGGTAATGGGATCCAAATTCAAGTGAAACAAGACCTCTAAATCAAGAATATAATTAGGCTCCACAACCAATAATATCCCACTTGGATACTAATCACAACAACTTAACTTTTGTTGTACATGTTGGACTATGATCCACCTTGGACCTGGAAAATTTCTCATCTTCAAATTCATGCTTGAATACCAATTGAAACTGAGTAGGAACTTATTTTCTCCCTTCTTACTACTTTTGTTAACCTGTCTGCGGGATTTTGGCTAGTATGTATCTTTTCCACCATCAATTGACCATCTTACAAAATTGATCGTATGAAATGGTACATGAGATGTATATGATTAGTATTAGAATGGAAGGTTGAGTTCTTTGCGAGATGAATGACACTCTGACTGTCATAGTACAACCTACTATTCTTCTGCTTCTTTCCCAATTCCTACATAAACCTATGTAACCAAATCATCTCTTTATTGGCCTCTGTAGTAGAAACATAATCTGCCTCTATTGTTGAAAGTGAAACAACCTTTTGCAGTTTCAAAATTCAACTTACTATAGTTCCACCTACAGTAAAAAAATACCCTGTGGTGCCTCTCCTGCCATATTTCAATAAACATATCCATGTAGAACAATGTTTGAAACCTACAAAACATAACGTATGAGTAGTAGTTCCTCTCAAATACCTGAGAATCCACTTTACTGCCTCCTAATGTTCTTTACCTGGATTGTTCTTATACCTGCTCAAAACTTCCACTGCATGTGCAATATCTGGTCTTATGCACATTGTTGTAGGGGATAGTTGACTCTATCGACTAAACCCAATAGTCGACTATGAATTATTTGGTCAACCATCGAAGTTATAGGTAGAGTTCGGTCGAAGTATCTGTTAACTGACCAAATCATGTAGTTAAGTAGTTACAACTTCCTGAAAGGAGTATAAATAGACAAGCACATGAAGGCTCAAGTAGCTTGATGTGAGAGATTGTATACAATTGTGTTGTAATACTATATCATATAATAAAGGATTGTTCTTTGGGATCTCATTACTTATGTATGCATTTATCTTTGTATATATGTGTGTGTGTATCTTCTATGATGTCTATGTAAGGATCTACCTGTAAATCTCCCTCTTTTTCCCTAGATTACAACATTGGTTCCATTTTGGGTAGTACTGGACTTGGGAATGTATAAATTTACATAAATTCTAACTCTACAAGACATACATGAATGGTGGGAGTGAAAAACTGGGAACTACATCAAAATTTTCGCAAGAAGGAACAACCTCTCACTAGAAAAATCACGGTCGTAGTTCTTTTCAGAGACACAAGAAATATTCCTTAAAGATATCCCAGAATCCCTATTACAACACCTTAACAGGTCAGGTAATCCAGAATCTGACATTCAACGATAATTTAGGCATAAATTTTTCGAACGGAGGAAGAACGAATCTGCATGACTGGCTCGAAATAATTATCAAAGATTATATCTCAGAACAAGCCATTGAATATCGAACATCTCTCGATGAAATAAAAGAAAAGTTTTACACAAAATTTCATGAAGGGGTTTTCTACACAGTTCCAAGATTGGGAGGATCTCTCCTTCTTCGATTCAAGAAATTTACCCTTTCCTTTTTGCTTATTTTTCCCACTGCTCTTTGGAGCATCAGTAGCCGCAAGTGCTTGGTTCTTGGAACGCTTGATGTCACCCATTTGGATTAACTAAGTTAGTTGTTTTATCTAGTATATACCCAAATTGAGTCAGTTATGGTTATAGATTACAAGACGACCTATGGAAGTAAAGGAAATCATATGACGGGATACTCATAAATGGGGTATGAATAAGAGAAATCACATATTCAAGATAAGTAATGGTATAAGATATGATATGTAATTGATGAGTAAGGATCAGAGAACATGTAGTGTAGATATTTAATAGTGCGTACACTACATACCTATAACAATCTTGTATCAAATATATCATGAGTATTAAGCTCGGGATTCAATGAGAGTAGAGAGTTCAATACAAGCCAAATCAAAGAAATAGGATAAAGATGAACAACTTTCAACATAGATAAGCTAATCCCTATGAATAGTAAGTAGTATGTGTGATTAACCTATGTTAGTTTCCATAAGTAATATCTAAACCAATCAGAATGATATAATCTTTTGTCAATGTGTGAAATCAGTGCAATGTAATCTACATAATGAGAATCAACTTATTGTATATACCATCTTACTTTACCATGTCATTGCTCAGCTGAATACAGTGTTGTTATACTACAATAGTATCACTACTAGTTATGGATATTAGTATAAATTTACTAGTTCATCTTATTGGAATGTGATTATTACACTCAAATCACCATAAGTACATACATAATGTTATACACCTTCTAAACTTATTTCTAAGGTAACTATAATAAATACACTAATCAAACATGTAGAGCTTAGTGATGGGATAGATAAGGCTACTAGTGCTTATAACAAGATATATGACTCACACTTATTTCGTAATCATTAAACCTTAACCAAGCTAAGTAAGGATATGCAACTTGTATTGTGATTATGCCATACTAAGACCTCTTTCTTCAGAATCTAACTTACCTCGGATCAGGCTAGGCGACAAGTACTATGGAGATGGGAGCTGCAAGGTGGACGAGAAAATTCCTCCAAGTTGGTAGTTGGACAACCTTACAGGTATAGGCAAGGATTTCAAAGAAGAGGCAGGCAAAGTGATTGGAAAGGAGGAGGAGGATAATCCTCACCACTTTTCCAACCATCTTGTAGAGGAGCACCTCCAAATCCTCTTTGAGATCAGGAAAAAGCAGGAGGACCATGTACACTCTCAGAATGTCATCAGCCAAAGAATGAACATCTTGTTCGAGGAGCTCTCCGATGCTCCATGGAATGCTAGATGTCTGATATGTAGCCAGCGGTTCACCCAAGCATACACTATTCATGGACAACCAACCCCAGCAATGGACTGAACCCCCCAGGTTCCCGTTTTTTTGTCTTTTGTTAAGAACCAAATATCAATATAGCATAGAAAAACCTTAGAAAAAGTACTCAACGCCTTGAAAAAGAGATAATTTCAGATAATAATCCTCTTCGAGGGGGAAACCTCCTTTTACCCCACTTAAATGTTCAAGTACAAGATGA
>ML795038.1:359861-413545 GCA_009831015.1 Picea engelmannii | reverse complement strand
ATAATTTTGTATAAAATTGACAAAATAAAAAAAGATCAAGAATATATAGTTAATTACCATGGGACGATATTCATTCGATCTGCCATCAATGTGCCCGTATTTCCTACAATGTTTTGTAGTTGTTTCTATTAAAATTCTTACGAGACGTACGAGGAAAAAAAAATTACAAGGGCAATAACATCTACCATCACCCTTTTCACACGCTTTACTTTTTCCCCACCTCTAACAACATTCTGCAACATTCTTCCACACAAAAATCCCCTTTCGGAACCGTCGTTGTTATAGCAAGATTGTCGCAACATATTTAAATCATCAAATATTATAGTCCAATTTTAGGTCACAATCGTCACAATTGCGACAACCATGACCTAAAAATATTTATTTTTTCTTACCTATTTATTTTAGGTCAATTTTGAATGTTAGGTAAGTCGTCGCTCTTGCGATGAACGAAATACATGCGTTTCTCTTGCAATGAACATTGACCATATTAATTTAGTCAAAGTAAATGCGTCGAGCTAGCGATGAGTACGGGGTGGATTTAGAAAAATTGAAATTTTTCTCTTGCATGTTGCGAGGAAAGATTACTTTCGTCGCAAGTGGTCGTCGCAATTTTTTTAATATGTAGTAGTGTGACAAAGGACCAAAAATAGTAGTTGTCGCACGTAGAGGAGAAAAGACAAGAGTTGAAACAAAAAACAAAGGGAGCAAGAGTGAGCCATGGGTGAGGAAATCAATAGGACTATGCTGACATTTTACCCACAGCAAGAAAAAGAGACATATCAACAGACAAGGAAGGAGATACTAGGACCAGATTGGATAACATCAACATCATTTGAAACCCCTGTGGTTGGCATGTCTTTGACCTATGATCGTACTACCCTGGAAAGGCCCATTGAAAAGGAAATTCCTTTGAAAGAATTTATTAGAAGTTGTTTAGAATTGATGAAAGATGAAACTGCATTGAATGCATTACACAAAATGATTTATCATTGCACATAAGAAAGGGAATTCCATACCATCCAGAGGGTAGTGAATCTAGTACTGCACAAAAAGAGGACGAGTGATGAGTTCATATTAAGTGTGTAGATTGGGGATTATGACATGGACCAGGTCATTTTAGACTTGGGTTTTGATGTAAATGTTTTGTCGAAGAAAACATGGGAAATGATGGGGAATCTGAAGTTGATTTGGTATCCCATCCAGTTAATATTGGTGAGCCAACACAAAATAATACCAATTGGTCAGTTGTTAAGGGTCCCTGTGAATATAGAAGGGGTGCGTAGTGTAGCATATTTCAAATTCATTTATATTATGGATAATAGTCACCCATACCCATCGTTAATATGGCTTGAGTGGGCCTTTCACATTCAAGCAATTATTGATCTGAATTAAGGGGAAATGATCTTTGAATTAGGGGACTTGAAGGTTACCGCACTATTTGATCCAGCAGAAGGAAAGAGGTATATCGAACCAGCTAAAGGGAACAAAATTGATAACCTATATAATATGACTACATGAATGGATGAATAAATTTATCCAACTATAGATGATTCCCTAAGTTAGATAATAATTATCTCATGTCGTAAGATTCAAAGGAAGGTTTGAAACATTGGTAGAAAAAGATACATGAAGGATAACCTAGATGGTGTTCCCACATTATTCGATCATTTTGTTGGATTGGAACGGAGTTATCTGACCCACCCAAGTATGATGGTTTGACTGATATAAGTTCTTTCATAAAGGTACTTGAGTTGTAGTTACCTAAACAACAAATATTATTGGCATTATATGTTGTCTTGAAATCCACTCCATCCAAATGGTGGGCTTCACATAAAGAAGGAATAGAAGATTGGTCACAGTGTAAAATATTAATGCAAGTTAGATTCGGTATCGAGGTTGAGTATACTACACAGAAATATACAGTAGTAAGTGACCCAACAAATCATATTGTGCAGTGCATAAAGATATGGAGTTCAATACCAAAGAAGGAACGGATGCATAAGTTCATACATACATTGGATACAATCCCCAAGAACTAGTACTTCGAACTAGAAATGAGCAAAGAAACTATGGATTGGGATGAGCTAAATCAAAGGTGTAAGGTAAAATTTAATTATGAAGATGAATCCCCGTTGGTAGATGCATATTTGCAGGCCATTAGAACCAGGGTTTCTTTAGAAGAAGGGTCGATGGATGTAGTACTTGTGTGTGGTGAGAATAGAAATTCTATGTCATTCCATGAATTAATGGATTGTTATAATGTGGATCAAGAATATCCGAATGAGGAGGATCCAAAAAATATAAAAATACTTGAAACTAAGGGGAAATGCATAGTCGAAGGTCCAGAGCTTGAATATGTTGTGTATGCATGGCCACTAAGGACATGTAAGGTAAATATTGGGACAAAAGAGAATCCAAATTTTACGCAGATAAGGGACTACTAGAATGATGAAACAATGGATCTATTACTGTATGAGTATCAGGATCTATTCCCAGCCATGTTTTCATAAATGAAAGGGATGGATGGTGAGCTAGGATAAATGAAGATCCATTTGAAACCAAATCTTAAGCCAGTAAAAAAGAGACCCTATAGACTGAATTCAAAGTATAAGAGAAAGTAAAGGAAGAGATAGACAAAATGTTAGAAGCAGGAATTATTGAACCAGTGGTCAAATCATAATGGATAAGTCCAATGGTAGTACAAGATAATAAAACAAGGGGAATCAGAATTTGTGCAGACCTAAGAAAGCTAAATGATGAATTTTTGCATGATCCATTTCCGACACCTTTTACACATGAAGTTCTAGAGAATGTAGGGGGGAAGGAGGCCTAATCCTTCATGGATGGATTCTTGAGATATCACCAGATAAATATTGTGTGGGAAGAAAGATATAAGACTACTTTTGTGATAGAGTGGGGAAGCTACCAGTACACAATGATTCCTTTTGGGATGAAGAATGCACCTACAATTCTCTCAAGAGTAGTGGTTGTAGCCTTTAAATAATTTATTCATAAATTCCTTGAAGTTTATTTATATGATTGCACTATGTTTAGTCTCTTGAAGAATCACATAGACGTACTAATATTAATGTTGGATAGGTGTAGACAATGTCAGATTTCTTTGAACGTGAAGAAAAGTATTTTTTGTGTGCCTTTTGGAATCTTGTTGGGCCATGTGGTATGTAGGTAAGTATTGCTAGTGTATCCTACCAAGATTGCAGTGATTTTGGACTTACAACCACCTACATTAGTAAGATGGTTAATAGCAACATTGGGCCATACAGGATACTATAGAAATTTCATCAAGGGATACACATAGATTACAACACCCATGGAGAAGTTGTTTAAGAAAGAAGCTAAATTCCAATGGAATGAGGACTGCCAAAAAGGTTTGGACACATTAAAGAAGAAGTTAGTGACTGTGCCAATTTTGATATTCCATGATTGGAAGAAAGAATTCCATGTTCATGTGGATGCATCCTCCATATATTTTTTCTTCTTATTATCTCATCCAAGAGAATGAGAGATAGACCATCCAATTTCATTTGCAGGTAGAAAGTTTTCAACAACAAAAAATAACTACACTACGAAAGAATGAGAGGGATTGGCGATGGTGTATGTGTTGCAAAAGTTTAGACATTATTTGTTGGGTTCTCATTTCAAGATGTATACAAACCATTTTGCACTAGGATACTTAGTGAATAATCTAATGTTGGGGGGGGGGGATAATTTGTAGATGGTTTCTATTGTTCCAAGAATACGACTTTGAATTCATCGTTAAACCAGAAAAAATAAATGCAGGACCAGATCACTTATCACACATTCTATCAGGTGAGGATGCAGGGAACCTAGATGATAGTTTACATGATGTCCTTTTATTTGTAGCTTGAATAGTGGATGACTACTTCATAGACATTGTGCAATTCTTAAGTATAGGAATAACTGCATCAAACATGACAATTGCACAAAAGAAACAATTAGTGGTTAAGGAAACGAACTATCATCTAATTGTAGGGAACTTATACAAGTTAGGTGTAGATGGGATATTAAGACGATGTGTGTTAGAGCATGAAATGCCAATGATAATATCAGAAGTGCACAAAGGTATTGCAGGAGGACACTACGCAAGTAAAGTGACTGCATAGAATATTTTGTGCGCAGGGATCTGGTGGCCCACACTTCACAAGGATGCTAAAAAATATTTCCAAACATGTGATTCTTTTCAAAGGGCTGGAAGCCATCCATAAGGAATGAGATTCCCTTGCATCCACAAGTTACACTGCAGGATTTTGAGAAATGGGAAATATACTTCATTGGACTGATCAATCCACCAACCAGGAGATCAGGAGCTAGGTATATAATCATTGTGACGAATTATTTGACTAGATGGGAAGAAGTATCATTGCTCACAGACTACAACATAAAGACTGATTTATGTTTGAGAATGTTGTTACAAGATTTGGTTTCCTGCACATTCTTTTGAGTGATCAAAGAAAGAACTTCCTAAATAAGATAATTGCGGCATTTATTGAGAAGTTCCAGATTCACCACCATAGGAGTACATTGTATCACCCTTGGGAAAATGGGATAGTAGAATTCTTCAATAAAATTTTAGAGAATGCTTTGACCAAGATCTACAACATATGAAGGAATAATTGGGATTTAAGGATCCCTATAGTATTATGGGCATATGGGACTACAAAAAAAAATCCGATAGGACATACAGCTTTTATGTTGGTATATGGGAAAGAAGAAGTAATTTCAATGGAATTTATTGTGTCAATCCTACACGTTGTACCGATTACAGATATTTCAAACTCTAGTGCAGTAGAGAAAACATTGTCACAGTTGTTACATGTTGAGGAAAATCAATTTTTCACAGGATTTAATCAACAAGTCCAAAAGGTAAGAGAAAAAGAATGGAATGATAGGCATATTAAACAAAAAAGGTTTCAAGTGTGAGTCTTAGTGTTTTTATATGACAGCAAGTTCATGCAACACCCCGGGAAGTGTATGATGAATTGATTAGGTCCATATGTGATCAAGTATGTGACAGAAGCAGGTGTTGTGTAGCTAGAAACATTGAAGGGTGAAGTCTTGGGAGGATTGGTGAATGGAAGTTGGTTGAAACTCTATAGGGACAGTGGACCATCTGCACACTAGTCTAACCTACACAAGAACCTATGTACTATAGTAGTGTATTATAAGAGGAAAAAGAAAAAGAAAAACAAAGAAAAAAAAACAAAAAGTAAGTAAGTCTCAACAAGAGTGAGTGTGCCTAAGAAGAGAGTGTTGCGGAGATAAAAGAATTCATGTAGAAGAATAAAATTATGCACAGAAGCATAGCATATGTAGTAAATGAATGAGTATCCATAAAAATTGATCGGATGAGGACGGATAAAGACCATTAAATGACATTAAAGAGTGGAAATGACAGTTCAAAATCCATAATGACAGGACAACACAGGGACGTGTAGTAGTAAATAATTAAATTTGGCGGAGATCATGACAGACTGGAAAATCGAAGAAAAAATCTAGTGAAATATTTTGAAATAAAGCAGCGTTAAAGAAGGCATTGATTGCAAAAATAGTGTATTTGATAGTTAATTCAAGTGCGAAGGGAGGTGGAAAACTATTGAAGGCCCACAAAATCCACAGAGGGTAGAAAAACATTGGTCATTGTTAGTTGGAGTTGTGTGCGAGTAAGAGAGAGTCGAGAGTCGTGCTCCAGAGCCTGAGAAAAACCACAGAGTTGAAGCAATTGTCTCTAGTAACTAGATTACAGAGATAGAACCACCAAAGGAAATATATTTCACACCAAAGAAATCTTGAATGAAACTAGAAACAACATCACCATAGATTGACGAGACTCCAGGAGCATCATCATTGGAGCCAAGGTTTTCTAGGGACTACATTCCACTGAGGAAGCATGATGCCAAACCAATGACGTTGAATAAGTATGCCAAGTATCCATTGGTGATGCCCAAAATCCCAGATGGCATCATCATTGATGATGATATGTTAGTCAAGGTGTCATTGATTAAATATGTGGACCATGATATCATAGACGCATCGAAGTTCCCTGAACTTTCATCAAGCGAATACTTGGAACTGAAAATAGTCCCAGTGATGAACCAGACTATACGTGTGTCAAAGGTATGGGCCAGAGGGTTGCAACGAATTGGCATACTAAATATTTTTAACATTCCATATTTTGGAAAGATCCAAGAGGTGAATGCATGTGTCAAGATGTTGTTAACCTGTGTGCATGGAAGTTACTTATGGATGGATGGGCCAATTTCTATAGACATATATCTCATTTACTAAATCACATGCTTACTGTCACAGGGGGAATATCCCACCTTGTTGTTTACAGAAAAAAAATATTGAAAAGACTCGGTCATAGTCTATGAGGGAGAAATTTCACATAGTAAGAGGGGTGTGCAGGTTGCATGTACCAAGTATCAGTGACCCAACAATAAGAATTGTGATGCAAGCATTGGCATGCAAGTTGTTGAGAAAGTGTAGGAAATATGAAGTGTCTGCATGCATTATAGCTGCGAATGAGAAGTGTGTAAAGGGGGATCGATGAGTTGGGCATCATTTTTACTTAACTAGTTCCTCATCGTTTGCATGGAAGAATAGGACAGAGGCATGGAATTCCACTATTCTTGGTTGTTAATTCTGATTGTGTTCATGTTGTGGAATGAAATAGAGGATGCACAGTTTATGGGTCTAAGAGGTAAGTTGTACTTGGTGGCCATGTATCATAACTTCTGGTACGCAATGAAGAAGAAAATACAGATAGACACCAACGTTGAGTTCTTTCTATATAATGAAAGGATTAGGAGGTGTATCTAGAATACACCACAAATGTTTCCACAACTTTTACAAGTGTACACACCGATTGTGCAATTCTAGGAAAATCGTCATCACATCTACCTACAAGCAAACAAATACCCAAGAGAGGAATGGGTCTAGACAAAGTACAAAATCCCAGAGGAAGACATCCAAATGATTAAGCAAGATTAGGGCCCAAACGGGAAGGTTCTTATGAACAGAAAAGAGATGTAGCATGTTGGAAATGAAGAATAATACCAAGTCAATGGTGCATGGGATGCGTAGAAGACATTACCAAAATAAAGTGACAAGAGGAAATACCAGGATAAGGGGAAAACAACATCTACATGGAAGAAGATGAAATCCCATAGAGAACTAGTTATCTACACTTTGACAGATGATGATATTGACAGGATCAACTACCAAGTGAGGGATGTCATAGAAGAGGCAGCTCAGAAAACATCGTAGAAACAATAATTACTACACCAGATGGTGCAAGAATAGTTAAAAAAATTGCAACAGCTTTGGGAGGTAGTAAGGAGAGCACTAGAGTGAAGATCCAGTGAAGGACCAACAACAAGCATGACTAGGGAAGAAGGGGCTACACTTATTACTTGGAAGAGATAGAAGTAGCACTCATAGTTTTGAAGATCTTGCTAGATGCAATTGGGTTCTCCACACCACAAATGTTGGAGCAGGCATAAGTACTAAGTAATTTGCACTTGGCCTTTTCACATATGCTCATAGGAGCACTACAAGGCTTACATATAGGTATTGTGCAGGAAATACAGTTCCGCGTAGAGTCAACATCAAAGGATTTGGCTAAGGTAATGGTCTATAAGGTAGAACTGCAGAAGGATTATACAACAATTGTGCAGGAGAAGGAAAAGGTTGAGAAAAAGGCAGGGAGGATATTGAAGGAGAATAACAAGGCCAATAAATAGGCGAAGAGGATATAGAGGGTCATCCAGAAAACTATACACGGAGATTCTAGAGGTGTCGATGGCGGTAGAATCCACACTAGAGGAAGAGGTATACAAAATCAGTGAAGTCATTCAAGGCTTCCTCACTAAAATTAGAGATTTTGAAGTGTGCACTACACTAGGGACACCACCTAAGGACAAGGGACAAAGAGAAAGAACAAAGATAACCTCACTGGAAATCATTAGGAGTCTAGATGAGGAATGTGTGCATTTTTGTGAAGAAAGCATGCAGCTTTGGACAAAGTTGACGAAGGATCTGGAGATGAACATCATCGAGGAAGATTAAGGAATCATAGGAGAAGGAATAGAATACCACAGGGAATATAATCACATTTCCACCATCTAAGTGCATAGCGGCCATCCTGGTGAACAGACAATCATACAATGAGATAGAACATTGAAGGGAAGAGAAGAAGACTCTCACACAACGATTGGTACCTCTGTAGGATGAAGCACTCAAGGTCATAGGGGAATTGGCAGCTACGCAAGGCACAGTGAGAAAGTGTTGGACAACTGAGAGGGGGGGTGAATCAGTTGTTACCATGCTTAAACAATTATGCCTATTTAAAATTCATTACATACCTCTCAATGATAATCACAGTAATGAAGGGAAGTAAGCATTGTAACATTCAACATCATTCATGCATATGAGATATATAGAGACAGATATTTCCTGAGGAAACCCATAAAGGGTAAAAACCTATTTTTCTTTATATGATAAGTAATCTTTACATTCTTTACATTATCATACATATGAGCTCCAACTCATTGTGAGGCTACAACCTATGTTTTGAAAGCTGCAACTTGCTAAGAGCACCAACTCTCTGTTTTCTCTAGCACCCACTAGAAGGAAGCACCAACTCCCTGGTTTCTCTAGCACCAACTAGAAGGAAGCTACAACTCCCTGTGTTCAAGCACCCACTTGAACCTCTGAGGACACCAGTCCTCCCTAGAACCTCCCTACCACGCTGGATTATCAATATGTGTTACTGAAACTTATTACAATGATATAATGTTTAACAACAGCTTACCAGTCTCATCATTGTTCTGCAAGATTTCGCTGCTCCGTCTGCCTCACAGTCTTCCTGCATGCATACATTGCAATTTCTATTCTTCTTCCTTTTGTGCTCTGTACACCATTCTCATTCAATGCCCCTTTTCACTTATGTCCATCCCAGCTCCTGCACTTCACCTCCTTCTTCCTGCATGCATCACCCACCGCAGCAACAACAACCTCATCACTTCTCTGTCCCGTGTAATTATAGCTTCTATACACCTTGTGCATGCAATGTACACCATGCCTCTGCATGCTCACACCGGTCCAATCTCCTCCACATCGAAGAATTTTCTCCACTTCACTCTTCCACAGCTATCCAATCTCCTATGCACCATGTTCTCTCTCTGTTCTGTATATTCTGCTCATTGTGAGTCCTCTCCCTGATCAACATGGTAACTCTTCAGCTTCTCTGGCGGTTTCACCTATGCATCCATCATCACTGGGTGTTATTCTGAGATTCCTTAGTTTCTCTAGTAGTTGAGACTCTTCATCTTCTCTTTCACAGTCGTGCTCATCCTCTTTGTTGCAGTTACAGACTTCAACGCTCATCCATATCTCTATTGCCACACCTAATCTCTTCTTTGTTCTTCATTCTTATAGTATTTGTGCCTCTTCTACATGCCCTCTCAACAATGTTTCTGCATCCTCTCACCATGTCAAGTGCTCTGCCTGATCATCATTGCAACTCTTCAGCTTCTCTGGATGTTCCTCCCATGTGTCCATCATCACTGGGTGTTATGCCAAGATTCCTTAGCTTGTCTTGTAGTTGAGACTCTTCGTCTTCTCTGTCATAGTCGAGCTCATCCCCTCTGTTGTAGTTACAGGCTTCAATGCTCTTCCATATGTCAATCACCTCTATGAACAGTCTTCATTCCAATGGCAGATGCCTTAAGACTCTTCAGTTCCTCTGGAAATCACACTGAAGTCTCTTCAATTCCTCTGGCAGAAACCATCAGTGATTTCTAGTAGTTACAGAGCAAACCTTGAAATGGACCCTAGCTATGCTAGCTCCTTCCACTTACGAGACCACCGGCTACATCGATATTTCAGTATTTTAGCATTCGGCCTTTCGGTATTCTTGTGGTGAAGAGTTATCTTAACACTCATTGTCGCAATCTCCGAAACTCCAAAAAACAAGGAGCTTAGCTAGACTAGCTTCGATCATTACGAAATTTCACTTTTCACCACTTCACGATTTCACATGTCGCGAGTTCTTGTTGCGAGGCATCTCGAGTCTCCAAGTCGCGATCCCCAAAACTATGAAAAAGGAGCTTAACTCTTCGATCTCTTCGACAATGTGACCATCGGCTGTGACCATAGCCTTATTCAAAACTGCATTTCACAATTTCATGTTTTGACACTTTGGGACTCCTATGATGAAAAGTCTTAGGTCTTGATTCCTCCATCTCTCAGTATCTGAAACTGTCCTCCTACTTTTGGGATTTCAGTGTTTCACATTTCGTGATTCCGGGACTCTTGATGATGAAGAGTCTTGACTCTTCCAACTCCTGGTATCCAAAACTATCCTCCTTCTTTCGGGATTTTGGCATTTCACATTTAGTGATTCCAGGACTCTTGATGATGAAGAGTCTTGACTCTTCCAACTCCCAGTATCTGAAACTCCAAAATGGAGTTATTTCCCGGTCTACGAAACTCTTTGTTTATGTGGCTATTTCGGGATTTCGGTGTTTCGCATTTCGCCGTTTCAGCATTTCGGCACTCTTGTAGTGAAGTGTTTCGACACTTCAACTCCCAATATCTGGGACTCCGAAATGGAGTTATTTCTCGATCTGCAAATCTCTTATTGATGTGCCTCTTTCAGGATTTCAGGATTCTGAATTTCGCAACTCCGGGACTTCTGTGTTGAAGAGTCTCGACTCTTGACTTCTCAATCTCCCGGTATCTGAAACTCCGAAATGGATTCGAATCAACGTATTCCGACATTTTTCATTTCGTTGTTTCGACATTCTTGTCGTGAGTTTCTTCCTTGACTCCTCCAATGCCCGGTATCTGAAACTCCAAAATGGAGTTTACTCTTCTGATCTTTCCATGCAATTATCGTTGCGTTGTTGATCTTCCTTGCCTGCCTGTTTTCCATCAAATAAACAAGCACACTCTTGCACTCTTCGTGCACCTCTGCACTATCTCTTCTGAGCCTACATTGTCCTTGTTTTTCCATCACTGCATATTCTGATCTTGAAATCAATGACAAGCACACCTCCCTGAAAACATGCCAACAAATACGGTATATCCTTAAACCCTGAGAATTTAAACTATTTTTGGTGTTGGGGAAGGTAAGTTGTTAGGCCAAATTATATCTCAAGAAGGAATTCGCATAGACCCAGAATGGATTAAGGCTATATATCAGCTTCCATTACCCCACAACAAAAAGGTTATGCAATCATTCTTCGGGAAAATCATTTTTGTAAGAAAATTCACCTCTGATTTCGCTGAAACTATCAAACCCTTACAAAATATTATCTGTAAAGATGTTGAATTTAAGTGGGATGATGAATGAAAGAGGGATTTAAACAATATTAATACTACAATATCTCAAGCTCCATTGTTACGAAGTCCTGATTTCAACAAAGATTTCTTTCTCTACACTTTTACTTCCGACCAATCACTAGTTGCAGTATTGGCTCAGAAGGATGATGACAACAAAGATTCCCCGATATCATTCATGAGAACTAATCTCCAAGGGGTCTAAATAAATTACCTTTCTATAGACAAGAAGACTTATTTTGCATACAACACAGTGAAACACTTCAGGTCTTACATCCTTAAGAACCATAAATTTCTCTTCCTTCCTCAAAAAGTAGTAATAAGTTTCTAATTTAGGAAAATGCTTCCATAAACCTTTGGGTTAGGGCCCATCTAGGTCACACCCTACCTTCATCAAAATGGGATACTTTGACAAATTTCAGTTACACTGATGTAGTTTTGAACCTCTTAACGAGAAAACCCTAACTAGAAGGTAAAGAACACATATTGAGAATGCAAGAATACTCAAGAACATGAGAAAAACCAAATAAAAAAGAACAATAATAGCCTCAAGGTAAAATGGCTTAGTTTATTGTGTTGTCCAACTATAATTTACAAAGGAATACAATGCATCCATTCAAGATGCACATATCCCAAGGGATAAGAAATAAATAATAAACACCTTCTGCACATAGCCTAAAGGCTAGAAAGATGCAACTATGTGCCACACATTAACAACTACTAACACAAATGGAAATGAATATATGTTTCCCTTGTGTGTTGGTAAGTTTTTATATCTTATTGACTGAGTTGAGTATTTCTTGGATGAGGGGTATGTCCTCCTTAGGGATATTTCCCTAGAAATCTACTTCAATTCCTCTTGGCTTAGTCCAAAATCATCCTTGATTTTCTCTTAATTTAAGAATGAAACTACTAAAGAAAAATATGTTGTATACCATGGATAAATATTAATATGTCTATACTTAATGAATTGTATGGACCTTGGTGAAGTTCGAGAGTAGTGCCAATGTTCTATGGGAAATATAGGAAATTCAACTAGCTAATGTTACTAGAAAAAAAGGGATTCGATGAGAGTGTCATCATTAATATATACACATGGCACATAAAGGATGTGTTGTATCCAACCAAGGCCTCTTGGTTTATGAATGAAACTACAAAAAAGACAATTGTGGTGTGGACTATGCAATATTTTTTCAAATTAATCTACTTTTCAAGGAATGTGGTTGCTATGTAAACAAAAATCAAAAGTGCTAATGTTCTGAAATGCTAATCAACTGTTGCAATGGGGAAGGTGTGTTGCTAAAAAAATATGGAGCTAAGAAGAAAAAAGAGAAATATGAAGGAATAATATGTTAGTGACTATGAAGATAAAAGAGAAAGACTATGAAACTGGAGATTATACAAGTTGTTTAGTGACCAAAGAATCCTTGTCAATGATTGAGTGTCCAATGCTACTAACTTGTTCAATGTCCTTCTTCTCAATATTTGAAAGGATATATGACATAGTAGCATATGACCAATACTTATGTCCAATATTTTCTACAAAGTGGATGGTGAACCTACAAAGAAATTCAACAATTGATATTGTATCAAGAATATATATAATACATTATGGTCTATCTCTTCTTGTATTATCAACACTATTTCAAACAAGTTGTGTTGCTTCATAAAGTAGGTATGAAAAGAAAATTGTTCCAAAAGAGGGCTCAAGGGCATGCTTGAGAGAATGCATGATATGTTGTGGTGTAGTTGAGCCAATATTGTAAAGGTAGCATAGTTAAAGAGTACCACTAATAATGCACACATGTGATTTAATTATTGTTGGCATAAGTTATAACCCATAACATTGTAATTGTGGCTAATGTAGAAGATGGTGGAATCTAACAAGTTACCTTACCACATATTACAAAGATAAAAAGATAAAAAATCAAAGTGTAGGGTTGATTTATTCTTGGAAAGCAACTAAAAAGGAAAAGTCCAAAAATAGTATTGTGGATAGTATCTTAAGCATGTCCTTCATATATTTTTGTTACAAGTACTACATCAATCAGAAAAAAATCCAAACTATATTACCACGTGAAACCCTAATTGTTAATCCTTGGTGTGAAGAGTAGGTAATGCATGGTGTTTAACGGTGATGATCAATGTCCACTATATTCCTTGGGGGATTCACCTTGTTGACCAATATCTAATCATGTTCATTCATAAAGGGGGGTTTTTAATTGTGATAAATAAGGCCAATATATTGTAGGTATTGTGGGGTATGTGAGGTCTCAAGGGGTTTATAGGTATTGGGGGGTATAAAAAGGGGTATCTAGATAAAATATGGGTTTCTTTTATTGGAAATATGTATTGGGAGGGGGGTTCAAAAAAAGGATTTTAGGAGGTATTTATCAACATTTACTGAAATTAGGGGTATTATTTAATATCCCATGAACACAAGCATTATGTCGGAGGTTCACTAAGTGAAGACCTCATGCTATAGTCAAAGTGATTGATGTATTTACCTCATTAATCTGCATAGATTTTTTGAGTGATGGACATTGACCAAAATAACCATTCTAGAACTATGTTGAACAATCAAATTGTCATTGATAAAAAAAAAAATCAAAATATCGTTCACTAGTAGGAATAACATCTAGATCTATTTTGGAGAAAACAAATTATGAAAAAGTTTTATCAATTCAACCCGGTAAGGAATAGTGTTTAATGAAGTGTCAATCAAAACTATGGTGAATTATTGTTGTATGAATGCTAACTTGGAGTTGTTATAAGATAGAAAGTGTTGGAAGATTTGTTGTTGTCATTGATGTCAACCCTAGTCATGGGTTTTGGACCACAAGATTGATAAAGGTATTTGGACATGAAGGACAATGCACATGCATATACAACACCCATGAATGGATAGTATACATCATGTTGTTTCCGGTGGTATGTGGCATGTCACGTGGATCCTCATGGTTGAGGAGAAATGAATTTTTGAAGATGACGAAGTGAATTGAAGAAGGAAGTGCATGTAGGCCTTGAAGATAATTAAAGAAAAGAATTACAAAATAAGAAAGTGTCAGGTCGGCCCTAATGTTAAAAGGAAGTGACATAAATGGTATAAATAAACATCATTATGCATTCATTTCATACAAGTCGAATTTCAGAGGAAATAAGTAGTAAAGAAGGTTGGATTTCAAGGGAGGATGAAGTCTTTTGGTGATGTGTTCTAAGGTATGTTATTTTCAGGTCATATTACCATTTTTGCTATAACTTTTTTTCTAGAACTATTCAGATGGTGAAATCACTATGGTATTGAGAATACATATCAAGGTACCTCTGGTAAAAACATTAGCTCTTGATTGGCTATAATTATGGAGATACACTCTGTGGAAGATAGGGTTTGTGACCAGTCCTAAAGCTAGTCAATAAATAGGTGTTATGGGTAAAATGGTCATAACTTCTTCATCGAGAATCCAAATGAAGTGGGACAAATTTCATTGGAAAGATTACAGACTATATTCTCTTGTGTGTGAGTTTTAGAATCGTATGTTAATTATTGAGCGCGGGGCATTCTGGGCAAGTTCATTCTCCTGAATAGAACATAATTGAATAAAGTCTACCATTATTTCTATAACCTCTTTTTGGGGAGGATTCAAGAAGTGAAAATTGGAGGAGTTACAGAGAATACATTGAGTAATATTATCTATAGGATCAAAGTACTCCAAGAATTGAAGAATTGAAGAAATTGAAGAATTCTCAGGAAGCATTATCAAATTCTATGTGATGATTGGTTGATGGTGATGATTTAATGTAAAGTTTTATTATCTCTCATATATTCTTGGGTGGAAGGAAGGGGCAAGTATGGAGAGTTCAACTCTCTCTTGATATTTTAGGATTGTATCTTCCTCTTGGAGGTTTATCCCTCCCTTTACATTTGGAATCTGTAGCTACCTTTGGAATTCAATACTTCCCTTGAACAAAAACTATTGATTATTTCTCATATATTGTGCATGGTGTATTGTGGTGTATTGGTGTAACTCTTATACTATTGTTCATTGTTCATTGGATATAATTGAATGGTTTAAGTATAAGTTGAAAAAGGCTTTCAAAATTGTACTTTATATTGATTCACCCCCCTCTCAGTATCAACAATTGGTATCAGAGTGGGTTACCTTCAATACAGTTTAACCACTGGAAGGAAGATCCTATGCAAAAATGGAAGACAACATTCCAAATGGGATTCCACCATTTGATGGAAGGAATTTTGAATACTGGAAAAATAGAATGGAAACTTACTTGAAAGCTCTTGGGGTAGATGTTTGGTTCTCAGTTGCTTCAGGATACAATGCTTTGAAAAAACCAAAGACTGCAGCTCAGAAGGAAGCAAAAAGGAACAACAAACCAGCAATAGATACCATCCTGGATGGATTGACAGATTCAGTGAAATCCAAGGTGGGATCATGTGCATCGGCAAAAGAGATTTGGGACAAGATACAAGACCTTTATGCAAGGGAAGAAGTAGAAGAAGAAGAAGAAGTTGAAGAAGATTACAACATCTCAGATTTCAAAGAAGAAAATAGAGGTCCATTCTTTTGCTTTAATTATGAAGGAGTAGGACATGTTGAATTTTAATGTCCTCATCCAAGGATTGAAAGAGATGACAATGAATAAGAAGAAAATCATGAAGTAGAAATGATTCAACAAGAATATGAGAATCTTAAAAAATTGAAGCATGTTGAGATTGAAAATAGTAAGCTCAAAGACACGCGTAGAAAACTAAGAAGTGAATTGGGTAGTTATGAAAAGAAAGTTTTAATCTTAAAGAAACAATTAGAAGACTTTCAGAAACTAAGAGAAGAAACCATTTCCTTGAAAACTCTACTCAAAGAAGCAAGAAGAATATCAGAAGTAAAGAAGGTCCAAATGATAAAGAAAGAAGAACATTGTGAGAAACTTGAACAAGAAGTTGTCTCATTGAGGAAGAGCTTAAGAAACTTTCAAGTGCCAAAAGAATTAACACATCTTGGATGCATGGGTGAAACTTCATACAAGGAAGATGAAAATACCAACAAGAAGGTTGAAGAAAGAGCTACACAGACAGTTGATGAGAAGTGGACCAGGATACCAGCAAGAATGAATGATTACAAAAGAGATGAATATCCAAGAAGACCTCCTACCTTCAGGAATCAAAGAAGCTTCAATCAGTATGAACGAAACTACAGAAGAGTAGATCATGAACCCATATGGACTACATCACAAAGAAGGTCACTTACTCCTAGGTATCAAAATTTCTTTCTTGGTCATTGTTATACTTGCAAAAATTTTGGACATAAGGAAATTAATTGTAGAATCAATGAAAGGAACAAATACGCAAGAAACATGAATGGTGTAAACAAAAGATATGGAAATAATCGTGTATTTGTCAACAGAAGTTATAATTCATTTTACCCGTTGATGGACAAAAATATTGTATGCTACAAATGCAATTATCTTGGTCACAAAGCACAAGATTGCAGATATATGAATGAAGATGTCCCTATGCCAACCACAGTATGGAGAAGGAAAGAGATTCCAAACAATGAAGATTGTAGAATAGCATTGACCGTTGAAGAATGTAAAGAATAAGATGAATGGTACATAGACAGTGGATGTTCTTCACACATGACTGGGGATCAAGACAAATTCATCAACTTGAAGAGAAAGGGTGGCAATGTTGCATTTGGAGATGACTCATCTGCCAAAATACTTGGAGAAGGTGTAGTAGAGATTGGAAGAAAAAAAGTAAAAGAAAAGAATGTTCTATTGGTTGAAGACTTGAATCATAATCTACTCGATGTTAGTAAAATGTGTGATCAAGGATACACTCTTACGTTTGATTCCCGAAAATGTAAAATCAGAGAAAATAACTCAAGAAGATTGGTTGCAACTGCAACAAGAAGCCCGAACAACATATACGTCCTAGACATGAAGAAGAGAGAGAAGACAGAAGCCACACAAAAGGATTCTAAGGAAGAAAATGTCCCAAAGACCAAAAATAAGGATGAATTATTATTGAGTGCCACATGTTCAGGAGGAGCAGCCCCAAAGAAGAGAGTTACATTTTTCCATTAAACTCAGGGGGAGTAGCCCTAACCTTTGCCATTGATTTCAAAGGGGGAGAGAAATTGGGATCATGATGATAGGGGGAGCATGAGTGTTGCCATCAATGACAAAGGGGGAGATTGTTGGAAGATTGTGTTGTTGTCATTGATGTCAACCCTAGTCATGGGTTTTGGACCGCAAGATTGATAAAGGTATTTGGACATGAAGGAAAATGCACATGCATATAAAACACCCATGAATGGATAGTATACATCATGTTTTTTTCGGTGGTATGTGGCACGTCACGTGGATCCTCATGGTTGAGGAGAAATGAATTTTTGAAAATGACAAAGTGAATTGAATAAGGAAGTACATGTAGGCCCTGAAGATAATTAAAGAAAAGAATTACAAAATAAGAAAGTGTGAGGTCGAACCTAATGTTAAAAGGAAGTGAAATAAATGGTATAAATAAACATCATTATACATTCATTTGATACAAGTCGAATTTCAGAGGAAATAAGAAGTAAAGAAGGTCAGATTTCAAGGGAGGATGAAGTCTTTTAGTGATGTGTTCTAAGGTATGTTATTTTCAGGTCATCTTACCATTTTTTCTATAACTTTTTTTCTAGAATGATTTAGATGGTGAAATCACTATGATATTGAGACGACATATCAAGGTACATCTGGTAAAAAGTTCATATCTTGATTCACTATAATTATGGAGATACACTATGTGGAAGATAGGGTTTGTGACCAATCCTGAAGCTAGTCAATAAACAAGTGTTTTGAGTAAAACAGTCATAAATTCTTCATAAAGAGTCCAAATGAAGTGGGACAAATTTAATTGGAAATAGTATGGACTTTAGTTTCTTGTGTGTGAGTTTCAGAATCGGATATTAATTATTGAGTGCGGGGCATTCTGTGCAAGTTCACTCTCCTCAATAGACCAAAATTTAATAAAGTCTACCATTCTTTCTATAACCTATTTTTGGGGAGGATTCAAGGAGTGAAAATTAGAGGACTTTCAAAGAATACATTGAGTAATATTATCTACAGAATCAGAGTACTCCAAGAATTGAAGAATTGCAGAAATTGAAGAAGTCTCAGGAAGCATTATCAGTTTCTATGTGATGATTGGTTGATGGTGATGATTTAATGTAAAGTTTTATTATCTCTTATATATTCTTGTGTGGAAGGAAGGGGCAAGGATGGAGAGTTCAACTCTCTCTTGATATTTGAGGATTGTATCTTTCTCTTGGAGGTTTATCCCTCCCTTTACATTTGGAAGCTGTAGCTACCTTTGGAAGTCATTACTTCCCTTGAAAAAAAACTATTGAGTATTTCTCATATATTGTGCATGGTGTATTGTGGTGTATTGGTGTAACTCTTATACTATTGTTCATTGTTCATTGGATATAATTGAATGGTTTAAGTATAAGTTGAAAAGGGTTTTTAAATTGTACTTGATATTGATCCACCCCCCTCTTAGTATCAACATAAAGGAACTGAGTGGTGTGAGTGGAAGTGAGGGTTATGTTAGGTAAATCAAGGAACAAATGGAGAATGTCTTCAAGGGAGAGGACGTTTGAGAGGGATAGAGTCATGAAGGGAAAGGAATCTACCAAATATAACTGAAAATAAACCAAAATATTTTGTATTTGTTTGGAAAACTCATTATGGAGGGTGATGAAGACTAGAGACATAATGATGGTGAAATTAAGACCCAAAATTTGAGAGTTGGATCCAAAAGAAGAGATTTTGTTTAAAAATATGATGGTAAATTTTCTTGTTTGAGTAATGCTTCCACTTAAATTTTGGACTGAAGTAGGGAAAGGTTGAGAATAAATTTTCAAGGGAGATCTAGGTCAAAGGGGTCAACTCAAATAACTGGATATACCAATTACTTCTTGCTAGAATAAAACTTCCACTTCAATTATGGTCTGAAGTAAGGATATTGTTGAAGGAAGATTCCAATGTAGATCAGGGTGGAAGGGCACATTGCAAAAGAACTAGATCTGAACTTCTACTATTGAAAGATAAGGATTTTGGGTTTGGTGTTGAGTCTAGGAACCCGGTATTGAAAAATGAGAATCCATAGACCGATGTTAACCAAAAACCCTCTATAGAAGGTGAAGAACATAGCCTAAGAACACAAGAATACCCATGAATGAGATAAAAATCCAAATAAAGAAGAACAAGAATAGCCTAAAAAAAAGGCTTAGTTTTTTATGATCGCCAACTGGCCTTTATAAAGGAATAAAATGGGTCTACTCAATATTCACATAACCCAATGGTTGATAAATAAACAATAAAAAACTCTCACATGCAACTCGAAGAATGGAAATATGCAACTAAATTTCACACATCAATAACTAATAACTAACATAGATGGAAATGAGGAGATTCTACTGTTATAACCCTAAATTGCACCACACATGCTTACCTGGCATCAGGCCAACTCGTATCCCTTCTTTTCCAAAACTCTGCTGAACAACTCTTTGAAAATCCTTTTGTGTAAAGTCCCATGCACCCTAACTCATTACTGCACACGTGTACACGCTGGCTGACTCACAACATCCCGCGTGTACCTACAAAAGCATGAAAAAATGAAAGTTGTCGACGGAACAAAAAGCTATGGGTGAGTTAACTGAAACCCTCGACCATGCATGGCCGAGGGTTCATCCAAAACCCTAGCTCCTTCTAGCCTATAAAAGAATAGGTAGGGGTACCATTTGGAAGAGGAAAAAATATAACGAAGAAACTCTGCCCATTTACGTAATCCATTGTCTCAACCATTTAGCCTTTCCTCGTGCCAAAGGATATTTAATGCAAGGCAGTTGAAGGATAGAAGAAGAGGAGCCCAGGATCAAGTTCAAGGAGCGGTGGTCAGTCTCAGCTTTTGTAAGTTGATTCACTTTAAGTAATAAAAGAATGCTTTTCCCGTCCCAATTCATGAATTGTCCATGGTTTGATTAGTTTATGCTTGATTTCTAACCCTTGAGTATAGAAGTAGCACGCATGCATAGTTGTTGTTTGTCTTGAGTGTAGGTTATCTTTGGAAGGAGAATTGCGAACAAGTAGTCAATCACAACGGAGGATTGACATCGAACGTCGGTAATAAGGTAGGTGGTCATTTCCATGCATTTACTGAGAAAAAGGGATTTAAATCTTGGGATGTAGTTAAAAAAGTAGTTTCTATTCGGTCAAATCTACATGCAAGTCTGACCCTAGTTTGCTAGTCCGTAGGGTGTTTTTCACAGCAACAGAATTGGTGACTCCACTGGGGAGAATACTCTTTAGGGTTCCTGGATTTATTTAAGTTTGTGGGTAGTTTAAAGACTAAGTTTTATGTTTTTTCTTTGCCTGTCTTTTCTTTTTCTGTAAGGTATGAGCTAACAAGGAGTTTGGTTTTCCATACCATCTTTCCCTGAATTTTGCTTGACTGTATTTTTCGGGACACACAGAGGTACACACGGCCTACAGAAAGCCTGCACGTGTGTACCCGTGCCCTATCCTCTTACAGCCCGCGTGTGAACGCTAGCTATAGAGATAGCAGTAGCGTGCAGGAGTTCAGAGAACCTTAGAGGCATTCCTCCTCTTCCCTATTAGAATCACACATTCTCAGGGGGTTTTCTGAAATTCTGTCTCAGTCTTGTTTGCTTCCAGTCCTATCTCATATTGTTTTTTCCTTGCCTTATTATTTTTCCTTGCATTATTTGTTTTTTTCTGTTAGAAAGAGTATCCAAGCCTTCAAGGGACCCTGGTTATCAATACCAGAGGCCTCTTTCTGATCTGGACTACCTGTTTTCATATTTTTCCTTAGAATTTAGATACACACGCGACCTGTACAAGGTCAGACCACGTCTACACGCTCTCTGTCTCTGTTCAGCACGCGTTTGCACGCGTGTTGTTTGAGTGACATTCGTGTGCTTGTACAGGCTACTTTTTGTTCAGGGTGGGGAAGTCATCCCCTCCTTTGATAAGAAGTATTCCTCTCAGGTGTTTGAATCTATGTTTGAACAGTCAGTAGCTTAGGCTTCATCGTACCCTTAGGCTGCTTTTTCTCAGTTAAAAGTTGACAGAAAAATAAAAATTAAAAATTAAAAAATTTATGGTTTTTAGACAAGCGTGAGAGTCATTGTTTTTTCAATTTCCTTTGTGTGATTATTTAATCTGATTCTTTGCGATTTGTGCTTTACGCCAGAATTGTTTGTCTTGGTTTTTTGCTTGTCGGTATTTTCCCTTTCTTGCTTTACTAGCACTTAAATAAATAAATAAATAATCTCTTTTCATTTTCTTCTTTGGTTGAAGAGTGTGTTTCTGCATCATTAGCTAGGGAAAAGTCTTTTATTTCGTAAGTTTTTTGCAGTTCACTTAGATCATAAGTAGCTCGTATTCGAGCAAAATTCCTTTGAGTTTGTTGTTCGAAATCTTAGAAAAAGTAAAAATCTTTCTTTGTGAAAAATTGTTGAAATTTTGCATTTAGTAAAAGTTTTTTGTTTCCAGCTTTTTCATTCATTTTTTCTTTTGTCTTTTACACATCATCAGTTTCACCCTCATACCCCTTGACGTAATACAAAGCCATAAAAGCAACGCTAATTTTAAAATCTACTAGACTTTTATGTTTGTAGGGTTCACAAACTAGTTCAAGACTAGGGCCTTGGATTAGGTTGGAGAGGAAACTCTTCAAGGCCATTCAAAACCAAACATTAGAGTTTGAGATAGGGAGTGTCTAAGTCCATTTTCATGGAAGTTATCCGAGACCCCCCTCTAACACAGGGGATAAACATGAGGTCGCGTGCGGAAAGGTAGCAAAGATAACCCCTCCAAAGCCGGACCAATCGTAGTGGAGAACACATATAGAGGGCTTGTTTTGGCATTCCGTCGTTTGCATTTACCACAGGGCTTCATGGGTCTTGAATTTGTTCGAGGTCCTCAGTTGTCTTCCGGACCATTTTATCTCGATACCCTTGATAGGTTTCGGGCTCGATACCCTGCTCATTGTGGTCTACCCAACTTTCGAATGTACCCGCCTGGTGACTGTTCGCGTGCTGGCAATCTAGTTGCCAATTTTTTTAGGGACATACACAGGTGATTGCGGGGGTATACCACGGTACCTAGGATAGGAATCGGGCCATGCTTTGCAGAGTATACCCGGAGGGTGCTTCCGTGTTCTAGTTTCACTTGCACAAGTAAGTTTCTCTAGTATTGGTTGTTGTAACTGTTCTTCCAAATAGTTTAGTGATTGCTTGTCTTATCGCTTAGGGGCTTATTTTTAGTGTGTGTTACTTTTGAATGTTTAGAATACCTTAGAGTGTCTTGTATCTTCTCACACAGTGGAGGATCCCGAGCTCCACCAGTCACGAAGGCTTCTTGGTCTGCCACCGGTTACACTAGAGCCACCTCCGACACGATTAAGGCGGAAGCTAGACCAACAAGGGTCTTTTGAAGTGACCAGGTTACAAACCTTTGTGCCCGAAAAACTCCTGGAGGAATCAACCATTTTGGACCTTGAAGAAACAACTCTTGGCTCAGTTGAAACCCCCACCACTGATATCTTGGCATCATTTATTGTACCGATCTAATTTCATGAACGCTAGATAGTGCCTCACACAGCAATGGAAACAAATGTTGTTACTCCTTCTGGGAATTCGTCAATTCCCACCACAGTTGCCACCACAGGAGAGTCATCTCCTAACCTACCGTCATCGGTCTGAGCCACCATGGTCTCAGCCGCAACTACGTCGCACAGTGGACCGAACCCGTCTATGGCGACGGCCACAACCCCCTTCACACCTAGTGTGACAGGCCCTCCGTTCTCATACGGTATGCCTAGTTCGGGTACAAGTCCTGTACTAACCTACTCCACTTTACAAACTTTGGGTCTGGGGCAGGGAGCTCTAGCACTCCTCTGCAAGGTCACCTTGGGGGAACTCCTATCCCTTTTAACTCTTTTCCTTACGTAGGAGGTCATATCCCTCCTTCGTCCCCTTCGCTTGGTGGTCCGCATCAGTAGTCCACCGGGAAGCCTACACACAATAGTTTATTTGGAGCGGGGAGTCAGGGACCACCTTCGCACAGTATGCCGGTAGGTTCGACACCATTTTCTTGGAACGGCACATTTGGTAACAACACTTTCTCGTCAACCGCTTTCCCGACTGGGGGAAACCCCATTTTTGTACAATCTACTTTTGCGCAGGGTACTATTCCTGCATAGGAGGCACACATAGCAGAACCTTGGAATTCAGGACAAGGATCCGTTCCCTCCTCTGGAATGTCATTCTGGGGTAATTCTTTCCACAGTCAATGGAACCCAGGACAAACTACTATGCCTCTCCCAGCAGGACTGGCATGGGGTAATCCTTCCCAAAGTCCTTCAAATACAATGCATGCCCAACACTCTATGTCCTTTTTGGGAAATCAACCGATGATGTCTCCACATATGCAAAATCCTTACGCTGGTCAGGGCCATGGTTTCTACCAGAATCCGGGCCAGCAGCCAAACTTTTCCTGGCAACCTGGTGCCATTCAAACTCCAAGACCCTTTTTCCCAGGTTATCAGCAACAACCCAAACTACCATTCCTGGTGACTTTACACTTGCCAGATTTGACAAGGTTGTTAAATGATCCTATTTGTCATGATCCATGTTGGCCTCCTATGCCAACGAAGTTTCCTTCTGACATTCCAAAGTTCGAGGCCAAGCCTAATGAAGATCTAGGTGATCATGTGACTACCTTTCATCTTTGGTGCTCATCTAACTCATTGAAAGATGACTCTGTATAGTTGTGATTGTTTCAACGTACTCTTATTGGGAGTGCCATGAAATGGTACATCGAGCTCGATCGCTCAAGATACTCTTCTTTTGTCGAATTGGCGATGGCCTTCCTTAACCATTTCCAGTTACCTGTGAGATACGATGTTGGCACAGATATGCTTGCCAATTTTGAACAGACAACAGCGGACCATATCTCTGATCATATCCGAGAGTGGAGACGCTGAAAGAGTTTAATCAAAGTACCAGTCCCACCAGCATTCTTTCTTGAGTGGTTCCTTAAGTCTTTGGTCCCACAGTTATCGAAAGACGTCGCGACATCCAGAGTTTTCTCCGAGGAAGATGCCATCATGAGGGCTCAATAGTTTGAGCTCATCTATTCTCAATCTGGTTTATTATACAACATCTTTCCAGATGCGCCACGTTCGATACTGGATAAAACTAGACAGAGAGTTGGACCACATACCAATGGTATTGTTGGTTCAACACAAACCAAGCCTGCTGAGAAATTGACAAAACAGTTGCAATAATTATCCATACAACACACAGTGGCCAGCCAAACTACTGCTTTGGCTGCTCCCCCTACCCAAACATTAGAAGTACACACCATGCAGTCGACTAACCCAAAGGCCACCCAGCAGCCTGAAGGGAAGAAAAAATAATGAAAGAAGGGTAAGGGGGATAAAAAACCCACTGATAATGATGGCGGGGAAAACATGGAAAAATGGAAGGCGAGGTATCCATGCAACTTGTGCACGGAAGACCACCTGACCCATCTTTGTCCTCGACTTGCAGAGGCCCAAAATTTTGTCACATAGCAACAACAGGCAGTGTTGACTAATCCATTTCAACATGGGAAAAATCTAACTCAAACCTCTACAAGCACGGAAGGGGGCAGTCAAGGACCCCCTCCATCTTCCAACAATCCCGCGAACATATATATGGTTAGGGGTGATGCTTTCATATCAACTAGAGCGCATGACTATAGTAAACCAAGCGCTTTTGAGAAGGGTAAAGAAGTTGTTCTCCCATATATTCCTCTACATATTGAGAAGACGTTGGGAGAAACAATGACACACATTATAAAGGGTGCCTTTAAAAACGCTTCTCACAACCCAAATGCAAGGGTCACCCAGAATTACTCTATGGTGGAGGATTTATCACAAACCCCTTGTGTGATGTCTGCTTTGGAGGTCCTCCAAAGCTACCCTGCTCAGAGGAAAGCCTTGTTAACCGCTTTGGGCTCTATGGAGACTTGTAATCCGGGCACCATCATGTTATATATAACCAACTTAAAACCTTGTCTGCCTTACCACGTAGCGTTTCAGATAGTGGCTCATCCCACGAAAACTTTTACTCGGAATATCTTCCGCACAGTGGTCGACGAGGGTGCCTCGACATACGTTATGTCGCTAGCATGATGGAAGGCCATTAGCCAGCCCATTTTGTCTCCATCACCTACTCTCCTCACTGCTTTCGACGATCGTTCATTCCGACCACATGGCATCGTTCCTTCTTTCCCTGTGCAATTAGGAGGGAAAACTGTGTGTGTCAAAGTAGAGGTATTCGATGCTCCCCTCGACTATAACCTCTTGTTAGGACAGAGTTGGACTTATGCTATGCAAGTTGTGGTTGCTACAGTTTTCCGAGTCTTGTTGTTTCCACACGAGGGTCGGAGAGTGACCATCGATCAACTGACTTTCTCCAGACCTGACCCAGCTTTGGGGGCATCCACGGTCCCAATGATTGATAATCCTCAACCAGGTGTTGTTAACGTAGGAGTTTGTTTGTGTTCATCCTTGATGGATACCTTCGATTACCCACCTCCTCGCGATGATATCAAATTTATATCTAATCACCATAAGGTTGAGATTTTTTAAGTTTCGTCGTTCCGCACGACTTACTTTGAGGATCCTTGGATTCTTCCTTCCCCATTAGCCATGATGGATGAGACAGGGCACTCAGGCATGTCCATGCCCTTGTCTTCCGCTGAGGTAGTGTACTCTTTAGTCCAACAAGCTTCAACTAACCCTAATCTGATTCCTGCACAAGAGTTAGATCCACTTCTAGAGCCTATTTGGGCTCAGGGTTCTCTCACTAACGTTGATTCGTTAGACTTAGTCTTGCCTTCTGACGAAGCAGTAATCGAAGAAATGACTAGTCTGAACAAACCTTGGGAAGATATTCATCACAGATCATATTTCCTCTCAAAGTTAAGCCGAATCGAAGCAGGAGAATTCACCGTGACTATGACTGGAGATAGGTTTTGTCATACTAATCCCTTAGCTACACACAAGATCTATGTTGAGGGTAATATGGAAACCATTGCTAAAATCATATCTATCAATATCTCCAAAACCCCTGGCATCATAGACAATGTTTTCGTCGGAGCATACAACTCCTCTGAGGAGATGCTAGGCATCGACCCACAAAGAGTCTATCATGAGCTAACTTTGTTGTTTTTCAAGCTCGCTTTGAGATCCGAAAGAAACATCCGGAGAGACTGCATTTATGCTTTTCGATCTCTTCCGGATTAACTAAGAAAAGTAACCATTATGGAGTCTTCTTTAAGCACTTTTCAGACTCCTTAAAGATGAAAAGATTGCCGAGTGACCTTGTTTCTTCACACTCGTTAAATTTGTCCAGAAGAACGTTCCTTAAACGGGTCTTCTTTAAAGCCCTTTTCAGACCCTCTAATAATGAAAAGATTGTCGAGCGATCTTGTGGCCTTTCACGCTCGTTAAACTGAAATTTGAAGTCACGTCTGTCCGACGGTAGTTTACCCCTTTTTCGGTCCAAACGGTCAACTGTACGAACAAAGGTGTACTCTATAGAACTTTCGTTCTTTAGAATAGTACTCTCAGGTATGATTTTATCCCTTTTTCGGGCCTGAGGGACTGAACTTACGAAAAATAAACCCCCACGAAGTCCATAGTTAAGATCTTTTCAAACTCCCTAAAATTGAAAAGATCGTCAAGTGACCTTATTCTTTCACACTCATTAAATTGGTCCAGAAGAATATTCCTGACGGAGTCCATAGTTAAGATTTTTCAAACTCCTTAAAAGTGAAAAAATGGCCAAGTGATCTTGTCCTTGTCACACTCATTAAAATGGTTTTGAATTGACGTCTAATCGGTGCTAGTTTACCCCTTTTTCGAACCGACTAGACTATTGTCGAAAAAGGTACCCCAGTGGAGTCTCCTTTTATGTTTTTTCAGACTCTCTAAATATGAAAAGCCACTGAGCTTACCTTCTTTGGGCTCGTTTAACTTACATCAAAGGATGTTACCATTGTGTGTTCTATCAACCGCATTTGCATACCTTATCCACCATCCTTGTGACAGTTTGCTTCTACGTCTTAACACCTTTGGCCGCCGGAGGATTTTCCCCGAGTATCATTTTACCAGAACATCAGTCTTGTCCTTGTGCCTTGAGCTTGTATGTTTGTAATACTCATTCCTCCATTGTAACATAATATTCCTTTATTCTTTTTCCAATATTATCGAAAAGAACAAAAAAATCAAATATACCCCAAAAAGAGGAAGGGAAAGGTATTCTCTTTATTGGTAGCATAATGAGTCGCCCTTGGATAAAGCACATCTGTCCGTTTTTTCATCAGACTATGGGATGTAGTACGACCTTAGGAAGATTTTCTCGCTATATAAAGTTGTGTCCTCCACCGTTTGGTTATTCTTCCAAACATATGGAGAGTTTGTGTTGCCTCCTGCTTCATAGACTTATGATTAACATATATGCTGCCTGAGTCTCATCACTTGTCGTGCTATTGTCCAAGGGAAGTTTGTCACTAAGCTTGAGTTGGCCCCTCTGCAATATGTCTCTTATCTGCATACCTGACCATCCTAAACGTCCAATCATGTCCTTGTTCGAAATCACTGAAGCCTTCAGTCTGATCATCAAGATTATCAATTCCATGACCGACGAGCCATCGAAGACCTCTGGGTAGTGCAGTCATACACTCATATTACACTCCTACCCAAGTTTTGGAAGATTTTGAAGTTGTTTCTCGAGCTCTGAAGTCCAGCCATCAGGCCGAATTAGCTTCTGGAAGATGGATACTCTATATGTATATCTTTCTGATTTCGAGATGTAGCTCTGCTGTGTATTATTCGCGGCTACTCTTTATAGTTATTTGACATGGATCTAAAGTGTATTTGATTGGTAGTCATGGTTTTATTTTATCCTGAGCATGGGTATGCCTGCCTCGGTGAGACATCTGTTATTTTGCAGACGACACCTCCTGGTTCGTGATCCTTGGGCTCAATCGTTCGGCACATCAGTAAAGATTGGTAATGTATTTCGACCATCAGATGCTCTTCTGACCTCACACATTAGGGGGCATTTGTTATAACCCTAAATTACACCACACATGTTTATCTGGCATCAAGCCAACTCATATCCCTTCTTTGCCAAAACTCTGCTGAGCAACTCTTTGAAAATCCTCTTGTGTAAAGTCCCACATGCCCTAACTCATTACTGCACGCGTGTACACGCTCGCTGACTCACAACATCCTGCGTGTACCTACAAAAGCACGAAAAAAGGAAAGTTGCCAATGAAACAAAAAGTTATGGGTGATTTAACTGAAACTCCTGGCCATGCATGGCCGAGGGTTCGTCCAAAACCCTAGCTCCTTCTAGCCTATAAAAACAGGGGTAGGGGTACCATTTGGAAGAGGAAAAAATATAGCAAAGAAACTCTACCCATTTACGTAATCCATTGTCCCAACCCTTTAGTCTTTCCTCATGCCAAAGGAGATTTAATGCAAAGAAGTTGAAGGACAGAAGAAGAGGATCCCAGGATCAGGTTCAAGGAGCGGTGGTTGGTCTCAGCTTTTGTAAGTTGATTCACTTTAAGTAATAAAAGAATGCTTTTCCCATCCCAATTCATGAATTATCCATGGTTTGATTAGTTTATGCTTGATTTCTAACCCTTGAGTATAGAAGTAGCATGCATGCATAGTTGTTGTTTGTCTTGAGTGCAGGTTATCTTTGGAAGGAGCATTGCAAACAAGTAGTCAAGCACAATGGAGGATCGACATCAAACGCTGGTAATAAGGTAGGTGGTCCTTTTCCATGCATTTACTGAGAAAAAGGGATTTAAATCTTGGGATGTAGGTAAAAAAGTATTTTCTATTCAGTCAAATATGCATGCAAGTCTGACCCTAGTTTGCTAGTCTGTAGGGTGTTTTTCCCAACAACAGAACAAAAGATGAGACCGGCCACTGCTCCTTGAACCTGATCCTGGGCTCCTCTTCTTCTATCCTTCAACTTCTTTGCGTTAAATCTCCTTTGGCATGAGGAAAGGCTAAAGGGTTGGGACAATGGATTACGTAAATGGGCAGAGTTTCTTCGCTATATTTTTTCCTCTTCCAAATGGTACCCCTACCCCTTCTTTTATAGGATAGAAGGAGATAGGGTTTTGGATGAACCCTCAGTCATGCATGGCCAGGAGTTTCAGTTAACTCACCCATAGTTTTTTGTTCCGTCGGCAACTTTCTTTTTTTCGTGCTTTTGTAGGTACACGCGGGCTGTTGTGAGTCAGCCAGCGTGTACACGCGTGAAGTAATAAGTTAGAGCGCATGGGACTTTACACAAGAGGATTTTCAAAGAGTTGTTCAATAGAGTTTTGACAAAGAAGGGATATGAGTTGGCCTGATGCCAGGTAAGCATGTGTGGTGCAATTTAGGGTTATAACATCTACCCTTAAGTATTGGGCATTGTTGATGTTATAGCATCAAATCCCACCTCCAAATATTTGATTCTCTTGTTGGCATTATCCATATCCTCCTTACAAACAAATATTCCCCATATCTCCTTGAGACCTTCTAAAAAACAAAATTGTGAAGGATGTACATGCCCTAACAGTTATGCTACCCGTGCACATGTGGGATACTTAAGGGACACCTGCATACATGCTAATAAATTTTCAAAAAAATATAAGTATACCCAAATTAAATATGAGTTATAGGATTAGTAGTTTGTCTAACTTATTTTTCCCATACTCAATTGTATCTAACAAATCGGAGACCGCATAAAAGGAATATTTTCCTCATGGAGAAAGGTAATGATACTTTGCACATTCAAGCAAGCACTCATTTATTCTCATTGAGTTTGTGAGCCCATTTTATCCCTATTGTTGTTTATTTATTGACCTGGAAACCCTTGTTTCTAGTTTCCCTATGATCACCAACATTTTCTCTCCAAGATTTTCTTTATATACTCTCTTTGGTCCTGTGGTGACTTCAATGTCAGGAACATCCTTATAGAAGGAGTCGGGGTGGAGGAATATAGGATCTTTTTTGACAGAGAAGCATCACATCGAGCAGGTATAAGTTGTAACCACCTTTCTTCTTTTCATTGATAATACATAAAACATATTCCTTCGAAGCATCTTGTGTTATTATTGTTTATATTTACAATGCTTTTGTATACATTTCAATAGAATACTAATTTCTTCGTTATTTTATGTCATTTTACATAGAACTAATGGGTAGTTATCACTATAAATACCTCTTCGTATAGATACTTTTGTTCAAGGTTTTTGCAGGTTGCGTAGAAATCCTTGGGAAGGAGCGAAAGGAATCCATCAATCGAGAGAAATACCAAATGTTGGGATCTTGGTGAGTCAGTTTTCCCCTTTTTCAATAAGTTAGTTATTCTTGTGAAATTTGGTTATTTTATCTTAGTTTGGTATTATGTTTGGAGTGTACTTTATATATGGTCATAGGTATGTTTCAGTATATCCCACTATTGTAGGGGAGTTTCGTTGTAGGAATAACTAGTGACCATATTGGAGACTTTTTCTTAGTGGGCCTACTTTGGGATTTAGTTTTGTGTTTGCTTGATTTATTTGTCTTTATTTTGTCT
This sequence comes from Picea engelmannii, assembly GCA_009831015.1. Classification (NCBI taxonomy): domain Eukaryota; kingdom Viridiplantae; phylum Streptophyta; class Pinopsida; order Pinales; family Pinaceae; genus Picea; species Picea engelmannii. The sequence continues at coordinate 382,433 of ML795038.1, read as the reverse complement.
TAGACTACTACTTAGTACTTCAATCAGTAGTTTACAATCATCAGAGTCTTTCCCCTTTTCATTTGATCCAGTTGTCTTGCCTCCTTCCTTCAATTTTGAATTTTTTGGAGCACACACGCAGGTTGTAGTTGACACAGTCGCGTACAAACACACACTTGATAGTGTATATATTCATTTGTATGTGGGTCTCCTTGTAGGAAATCACGTACATCATCCTAGGAAAGGTTTTTTTAATAAATCTTTCTGGTTTGCGGTTGCTTGGCGAGGTGTCTAAGTTCTTGTTTAGACTCTTTTGTGGTTGTTTGTTGAGTCTTGTGATGGTTTTTTTTGGATTATATAAAGAAGAAGAAAAAAATTGTGCTTTCCCATTGTTGGGTCATTCTCATTTTTAGAGGTAATTTGGGAAGTTACTTTTTGAGGCCTTTTTTTCCAAGATTCTCTTTCATTGTTGTCTTTGACGAATCCTTATAGTTCTGAAGTCTTTTAAACTTTCCTTTTTGTTGTTTCTTTCTAGTATTAATGAGAAAAGTTTGTTTTTCAAATCTTTCTTATTCCTTTTAATTTTTAAAAAAGAAAAGCCAAAAAAAAAAAAATCTAGAAATTAAACTTTGTATTTCTTCTTGAGCCCTTGCCCTTATTTTACTGAAGAGAGAAACTTTGTTATTTTTCTTTATTCTTCTTATAGTGCTTGTTAATTTTTAGTTTGCATTTACATACTTGAAAAAGAAAAACATTTTGTTTCTATAGCTTTGCTGAAAAGAATTCCAAAATCTTATTAATTGTCTTGCATTTGAAAGTTGCATCAATAAGTGAATTTCATCTAAAAGAAAAAGTTCCATTATTTGCATATCAAAAAGAAAGAGTTTTCTTTTTTTTTAATTCTGAAGTGTTGTTTACACTCATATTTTCAGTGAAGAACTACATTTTGCATTTGTGTTCTTAAGTGTTTTTTTATGTTGAGTCTGTCAAAACACCATTCAGTTTCACCCATCACCCTTTTGAGTAAATAACAACCCTTATAAAATGAACTCTAATTAAAATCAATTACACATTTTCATTTTCCTAGAGTAAACAAACTAGGCTAAGCTAGGGTCTTGGTTCAAGTTGGAGAGTTAATTTCTCCAAGGACGAAAACAAACTTAGGAGTCTAAGATACAAAGTACAAAACCCAATTTCATATAAGTATAGTTGGGAATATCCTATAACATAGGAGTCAAACACGAGGTTGTGTGAAGGAGAGACAAGGAGACAACCCCTCCAAATATTGATTGAGTGTAGTGTAGAGATCATATTTTGGGGGTTTCATCAATGCCCTCACCTACATGAGAGGAAGCATTTTCAAGGCTTCGGGCTTAGTTACCCTGCCCATAGATTCGATCCTAATTGTCAAATATACCCCCTAGATGTTGACTAAGAGTTGGTGACCTTAGTTTATTTTACTAGGTATCGCAGAGGTGAATTCGAGGGGTTTCTCGTGGTACCTGAGGCATAAATAATATCACATTTTTTAATATTGTTGGAGGGTACCCCACGAAGCATGCATACTTGCACCAGATAAGGATGGTTATTGGAGGTGAGGGTAACTACTTCTCACTCCATTTGATGATTCACAGAAGTTATTCAACCCGAATCTTCGTCCAAAAGATACCTTCCTTACTTTTTTACTATTGTGATCTCAAGACCTAATACACCTGATTCGTGATATTGGAAAGTTTTTTTGTGATTGTTGTTGCTTTTTAGGGATTTTCTAGTGGTGTATTTTATTTTTGTAGACTTCTTAGGAAGGTGTGTAGGTAATCACCTAGATATGACAACTCAATGTGACTGACCAACCACCTCGTCGATCAAGGATAATTCAAGGAATTTTTCCTAAAGAAGTAGAAGTGAATCCTCTATCACCTCCCTTGAGGCATCAAATTGATCAAACTAACACTTTTGTACTGAATGGTCTGGTCAAGACCGTAGACATGAAACCCAAAGAAACTAATATTTTTTCTCTGGAGATTGTAAGCATATTGTATATTGAAGTCGAAGAATTTTCTCGTCCATTAAAAACTTCATTAATTGGAATCAACGCTCCAGTTTTTATGCAGATTTCATCTCTCGGATCATACTTCATTAATAGTCTCCCTCTTCAGTGGGCTGTAATGGAAGCAAATTCAAAATTGTCTGGGTAAGCGTCCCTACAACCCCCACATCGACAATCGTCACCAGAGGAATCCTTCCTCCTAGCGTATCTAACCAAATGACTAATTTGGTTCAATCCACAATAGTTTCATCAGTTAGTAGCTCTACTCCATTGATTATCAGGCCCACTCAAAATTTGGGTGTGTTCATGTCATTACCTTCGATAACTAATGAATTTTCATTTGTTGTGCCATAAATAAGCATGCAAAATGTATTTATTATTTCTCATTTGATGCACCAAGCTACTAATGTTGGTACGGGGATTTCTTCAATTCCCTACCAATATTTTCCTTGTGGAGGAGGTATTATTCCTCTGTCATTCCCTTCTATCGGGATATATTTATTCCCATATTCTATCCCTAATCCATTTCTGGGAAGGGGTGGTCATATGGGTAGTGAATTTCAATATGTTGGCATGCCATCTACTTCGACTCCATTCATGTTATATGGTGGGCTCGGAAGTAATCCTTTTACCACATCTATAGTGTCGGTAGGGGAAAACCCCTTCCAAGGCCAATGGAATCCCATGCAAGGGCCATTCTCTTTGAAAGGGTTATCATTAGGGGGAAACCCCTTTCTCAGTCAGATTATCTCGATGCAAGGAGTTTTTCCTTCACAAGGAGGGTCGGTAGGGGGTAACCTTGCTTTTTCGTTTGGTAACTAGATGGGTGTGGGTTTTCCTTTGTTTAACTAGGGCCAAAAAGGTTTCATTCAAGGCTATGGTCCATCTGCAAGATCCTCCTTGAAACCTAGTGCTAGCACCAATCCAGGTTATTATTTTATGACTAGTCCACAACCTAGAACTTCCAACATCCCTAGCTGGAATTCTGGGTCCTAGTGAAGGTTACCTTTTATGTAAATGTTAAACTTGCCATACTTATCGAATCTCATGAAGGATATGGTTTGTCATGATATGAATTGGCCAACAGTTCCCACCAAATTTGCATCCAAAATTCCTAAGTTTGAAGGAAATATTGGTGAATATATCAACAACCATATAACAACATTTCATCTATGTTGTTTGTCAAATTCATTAAATGAAAATTCATTTCATCTTTGCATTTTCCAATGAACTCTTACGTGAGTTTCAGCAAAGTGGTACATCGAAAATGGAAATGGATAATTTCACACTTTTCACGATTTGGCAGTGGTTTTTCTAAACTATTTTTAGTAACCTGTCCTATACAATGTCAGCACTGATCTCTTGTATACACTGAAACTAGACAAGGCCACTCATATCTTGAATCATATCCAAGATTGAAAAAGAGATAAGAGGTTGATTACAACCAAAGTTCCTGATGAATTATTGTTGGAATGGTTCCTCAAGTCTTTGTTGTCGATCATCTCTAAAGATGTATCCACATCATGATTATTTTCTAAGGAAGAAGTGATCTTCAAGGCCCAACAGTTAGATCTGATATATTCGTAGTTTGGGCTCTTTTACAAAATTATACAAGATGCACCATGACCCAGTTTCAATCCTGCGAAAATGAAATCAGGACCTCATGATGATGGCATCGTCGGGTCCGTTAAAATCACTATCACAGATCTGGTCGGAAACTAGATGCAACAGATGACTATTCATTAGTCTGTGGTCGATCAAGATACTTCTTCAATCGTCCCCACCATCCAATCATCACATGTTCATTTTTTATAATTGATGTCCCAAAGGGTACCTAGCAACCCAGAGGGAAAGCTAAAAAGGGAAACGATAAGAAAGAAGGTGGGGGTAATAAAAATGAGAAATCTGATGCAAAAGATGGAGGGGAAAACAAGGAGATAAAGAAGGTGAAATTCACATGCAAGTTTTATGGGGGTGATCACCTTACCCATCCATTCCCCCAAATAGAAGAGTCCAACCACCTAATAAAACAACAACAGCAGCAACAATAACATTCTACTGTACTAAAAAATATGTTCCCATAAAGAAAAGATATGCAGGAAAGATCTTCCACTTCAAATTCACAAGGGGGAACCTCAAGTGCACCTTTCCCAAATGGATCTTACTCAATCATCAACATTTTCAACCATATGAAAGAAGAGGAGGTGGATTTGTCGGCTAGGTCTCACAATTATATTAATCTTGAGTTGATGTCAAAAGGAAAATAAAATCAGATCCCCAAAGTACTCTCCATATAGAGAAACCTAAGAAGGAAACGATGCCACACATACCAAAAGGTGTGTACAAAATGGAGTTACAAAATCCTAATGCTCAATCTGCTCCAAACTATTATATCATTGAGGACTTAGCTCAGATGCCTTGTGAAATGTCTTCCTTAGTGGTCATCCAAATTTTCCCTGCGCAACGAGACACATTATTGTTTCTGATCGGGGATGTTGACTCTTCGAGCCAGCTCATTATAAAGTTTGATGCTACTAAAGTGAAGTCGCACCTTCCTTATCATGTATCCTTCCAGATCAACGTTTTGTATGCAAAACATGTTATCGACAGGACCATTGTTAATGAAGGTTCTTCGACATGTGTCATGTCTTTGTCTTATTGGAAATCTATTGTATCTCTAGAACTTACCCCTTCTCCCACTCTTTTGACCATGTTTGATGGACAATATTTCATACTATACAGACTTATTTCCTCTTTTCCAGTCCAGTTGGGAGGAAAGTTTGTTTCCATAGAATTTGAAGTAGTCGATGTGATTCTTGACTATAATATTTTGTTAGGAAGGAGTTGGACCTACATAATTACATTTGTCTTCTTTCCATTTTCTAAAGTTTTATGCTTTCCTCATGAGGGGAGGATTGTAAAAAAAAACTAGATGATGTTTAACCTCCCTGGCGCCATGGAAAATATGGGATATACAGTCTTGTTGATTGAAAACTCTCAAACGAAAAATGAGATTATCAGTGTTGGAATGTATCATTCACTCAAGGGAACATTTAATTTTCCAATTCCAATTTCTTAAATTCGTGCTACCCCGATTTTCTACCAAAAGTCAATCTCCTTGGTCCCCGTTACACGAGTCAATTTGTTTAGAACATCGTATTTGAAATATATGTGGGTGTTACCCTCACCATGAAAATAAGTAAAGGGTCATACACATGTCGGGATGGTCATGCCACTGTCTATAGTTGAGGTCTCTTATAGAGCTATCTAGAAATCTACTGCAAACCTTGATCAGACTCCTTCATGGAGAGAAGAAGATGATTGGTTCCCAGAGCCTATCTGGGCTCAAAATTCCTTGACTTCCCTAGATTGTCTCTATATCATATTGACTTCTAACGAAGATATTATAGAGGAAATGACAAGATAAAAAAGGCCATGGGAGGATATGCATCATCGATCATACTTCCTCCCCGATATCAGTCATGTGGAAAGCGGAGAATTCTGGTCATCTATGAGTATAAATGTTGGTCAGTCTGTGAATCCCTTGGAAAAGCACAGTGTCTATCTTGAAGGGAACATGGATAACATAAAGGAAACTATTCCTATCAACATTTAGAAAACCCCTATCATTATGGAGAATTTTTTTATAGGCGCAGACTGTTCTCTTGAAGAGATCCACACATATGTTGGAAAATTGGTTGTTGTCATTGATGTCAACCCTAGTCATGGGTTTTGGACTGCAAGATTGATGAAGGTATTTGGACATGAAGAAAAATGCACATGTAGATACAATACCCATGGATGGATAGTATACATCATGTTGTTTCTGGTGGTATGTAGCACGTCACGTGGATCCTCGTGGTTGAGGAGAAATGAATTTTTGAAGATGACAAAGTGAATTGAAGAATGAAGTACATGTAGGCCCTGAAGATAATTAAAGAAAAGAATTACAAAATAAGAAATTGTCAGGTCGGCCCTAATGTTAAAAGGAAGTGACATAAATGGTATAAATAAATATCATTATACATTCATTTGATACACAAGTCAAATTTTAGAGGAAATCAGAAGTAAAGAAGGTCGGATTTCAAGGGAGGATGAAGTCTTTTGGTGATGTGTTCTAAGGTATGTTATTTTCAGGTCATCTTACCATTGTTGCTATAACAATTTTTCTAGAATGGTTCAGATGGTGAAATTGCTATGGTATTGAAAAGACATATCAAGGTACCCGTGTTAAAATGTTCAACTTTTGATTCACTATAATTATGGAGATACACTCTCTGGAAGATAGGGTTTGTGACAAGTCCTGAAGCTAGTCAATAAACATGTGTTCTGGGTAAAACAGTCATAACTTATTCATCGAGAATCCAAATGGAGTGGGACAAATTTCATTGGAAATAGTACGGACGTTAGTTTCTTGTGTGCAAGTTTCAAAATATGATGTTAAATATTGAGCGCGAGGAATTCTGTACACATTTGGTCTCCTGAATAAACTAGAATTGAACAAGGTATACCATTCTCTCTATAACTTCCTTTTGGGGAGGATTCAAGGAGTGAAACTTGGAGGAGTTTCAAAGAATACATTGAGTAATATTATATATAGGATCAGAGTACTCCAAGAATTGAAGAATTGAAGAAATTGAAGAAGTCTCAGGAAGCATTATCAGGCTCTATGTGATGATTGGTTGATGGTGATGATTTAATGTAAAGTTTTATTATCTCTCATATATTATTGGGTGGAAGGAAGGGGCAAGGATGGAGAGTTCAACTCTCTCTTGATATTGGAGGATTGTATCTTCCTCTTGGAGGTTTATCCCTCCCTTTATATTTGGAAATTGTAGCTACCTTTGGAAGTCAATACTTCCCTTGAACAGTAACTATTGATTACTTCTCATATATTGTGCATGGTGTATTGTGGTGTATTGGTGTAACTCTTATACTATTGTTCATTGCTCATTGGATAAAATTGAATGGTTTAAGTATAAGTTGAATTTTTTTTTAAATTGTACTTGATATTGATTCACCCCCCTCTCAGTATCAACAACATATACCTATTTTTTAAGGAGTTTTGCGATGTTTTCTCTTGGTCCTACGAAGAGATGCCAGGAATAGACCCTCAAATTGTCGAACATGTGATTCGCACTTACAAAAATGCTAAACATGTTCAACATAAATTACGACCAGTTAATCCGAGGAAGGTGGAAACTATTAAGGCTGAGGTTGAAAAGCTTCTTAAGGCAGTTTTTATTTACCTAGTCCCTCTCGTTGAATGGGTGTTGAATCTCGTTCATGTTGACAAAAAGAAAGGGAACATACGTGTTTGTATGGATTTTCGATATCTGAACAAATATTGTCTAAATTACAACTTCCCCACACCCTTCATTGATCATATTATCGATGAGTGTGCAGGAAGAGAAATATTCTCCTTCATGGATGGTTTTTCCAGCTAAAATTAGATTTAGATCAGGCCCGAGAATCATCACAAAATAACTTTTATATGTGCTTGGGGGAATTTCACATATCGTAAAATTCCTTTTGGTCTAAAAAATATTGGAACCACATTTCAGTAGGCCATGTCATTTTCCTTCCAATACATGACGCATATTGTTGAGGCTTATCTATATTACCTCGTTGGTTTCTCTCAGAAGAGGGTAGATCATCCAGTGCACTGTAGACTTGTTTTTTAAATATGTCGTCATTATTTTATCCATTTGAAACTTAATAAATGGACATTTTGTGTCATATTGGGGAATTTGTTGGGTTTCATTGTATCCAACAAAGGGATCATGGTTGATCAGTTAAAGGTAGAGGAAATAGTTCAATTTCCACCTCCCACGAAATATTTGTCAGTTACAGAGTCTCCAAGGAAAGGCCAATTTCCTTCGATGGTTTATTGCAAACTATGTTGACATCACCAAGATATTTATGTGTTTGATGAATAAAGGGGCTCCCTTCATTTGGGATGAGTTCACACAGCGATAGTTTGACATGCTTAAGAAAGCGCTTATGTCTACCCCTATGCTTAGTCCTCCATACTATAGAAAGGACTCCTTGATGTATATTTTTGGTGCAATTATATGCATAATCTATTACCAAACATAAATTATCAACCGGGATTCGTAATCAATAGATTTGATGCACTATATTTGCCGATAACAGATAGGTTCCTATGTTTGATGGGTATATCTCAATCAAGAAACAATCAATAACAAGATGTTATGTTTTCACACTTTTTCAAATAACACTCCACACATACAATTCAAAATGCAGAAATCAAAATTGATCAACAAATGTATAACTCAAAATTCTTGTTCAGGGGATGGATCTAATCATTATAGGCTCATGAAATTAAGAGATGAACTTAAGATCTATCTCCTGGAACAACCATACAATCACTCATTAACATTCTGGAAACTTAACTGAGAAAAAAGAAATACCAGGCAGAGTATAAACACTCCATTGTAAGAGCATGTATGTGAGAGATGGAGGTATGATCTCATTTCCTGTAACAACTCACTTCAAAATTGCAAGAAATTCTTATCTAATTCTGCACACTCTTCAAAATCAATTGATGCATCACAAATGCAAATTTAATACAATATTGCAATCTTGCAATTCTGGAAAATTACTTCGTTTCTACATAGGAAACATAATCTTTAATGAGATGTTCCATTTGTTGGCTTATGTAATACGAATTATGGACTCTCGATTGTTCTTGTACTGCCACACTTTGCAATCAATTCTAATAGTGAAATAAAAAATGAAATAAAAACAACAAGTACAAAAAATAGAAATATATACTAATAATTTACAATGATCTTACCAAGATGGATCGGTGGCCCCTTGTCGATGCCAAAATGGAATCTTTTAGATCATCATATTCTAAATGCTAAAATATACACAGGATCATTGAATTCAAACTTCCATTGATCTTCAACAAATAAATTTACAAAAAGAGTTTGTTCAGAAATCCAATCTGCAGCATAATAATTCATCTTCCTTCAAGAACCAATATTACATCATAATAATTCCCCCCCTCCACTCATACCTATGAGGTATTATTTATACATAAAATCCATGGAGGAATGGATGGAACCAAATTCCCAAACTAAGAAAACAATTTTCACAATTTTAGAATAAATCCCACACATCTGTGTTTTTTTATCAATTTGGGCAGATTCGAGTTAGGGCTCCATATCTCCCAAACCAATTATAATTTTGAAAAACTTCCCTCTAAATACTCAATTTTCCATATTCTATACAAAACCCATATATTTGAATTTCTAGATCCGATACCATATGCACGAAAATCGAGGTGCAAGTTGGCAGTTTGAGATTTTTGCTAATTTTTGCATAATCGTTCCTCCTAAGATGGAGGTCTACACTTGAAATATGGGTGAATTATCACACACGTTTCTGCATGTAAACATCATTCTGGACAAAACCCATATGCCCGATTTTTGTCTAGAAACATTCCAAAATTCTGAATTATGTATAATATCGGAATGTTGTAGACAGGGTTTTAGTAACGGATCAACACAATCATGACCATGAGTACTGGATCAGGCACAAAGGAAGTACCATATTAGGTGCAAGACCGGTACCAAATGCAGTGTTGAATGTGTTGGTACCAGATGCAATTTTGTGTGGGTATCGAAATAGGTGGAACCTTGGTACCGAAATAGACTGGGTACCGAAATAGGTGGATCCTTGGTACCGGAATAGACTGGGTACCGGATCACACCATAGTTGCAGTATCATATCGCGCTATAGTTGTAGTGTCGGAATAGTGAGGTACTGGATCAAGCTGTTTAAGAGTCAAAGTGATTAGGATCATACATAATCAAGCATTTAATCGAATTGACTCAAGAAAAATAAACAAATCATGCCTTAATCATGAGTTACCTCTCTATGCATATGGATAAGGTCATCAAGTGTATTTTTGGAGGAAACAATCAATTATATACACATAGCATAGGTAAAATAGGCTCAGATAGAGGGTAATATAGGGTAATAAAGGTGTCAAAATGGAGACTCAACATTCCCCCATGCTTAAGTCATTTCATGTCCTCATGCAACAATGATCTTCAAAATTTCAAAATTGATGGTACTCCTCACTCGATCAAGCATTCCCCGATGTTCCACCCTTCTTCAGCTCCTAATTTCCTGCTATACAATATAAACTTCCTGGCCTATGCTTCACACTTCTTACCCATGGAAAAGTAGTTATGATAGAAAAGTGGAGTCATGAGTAATAGATTAGATCTGTTAGTGATTTGACGTTAAGTCCTATCCAATCTGTTGTGCATCATAGTTAGGAGAAAGGGTTGGATGTCGCTCTAATATGATTATAGGATAGTGGTCAAGAGTTTTCATAATGACTTTTACTAATAGCCCCCCCTGGCTAGATTACCTTTAAAATAAAAGTGATATAAGCATAGTTTAGATCTCATTTGAATAGAGGAACACATAAAAGAATGCATCCCAAGATGATTAACTCATTTCTTATCCAAGTTTTTAGAGATGAAGCTCTTCTTTTTTAGGTAAGGTGAATTACATATACTAAGGGTCACACTTTCATGCAAACCTATTTATTTTAAAGATAGAACTATAAAGTGGATACTTGAAGGTTCTTAAGAACATCATCCGATAAATATAAAGGTCATCTCCTACCCTTGATTTGATAATGATTGCTTATGAATGAGACCCAAGGGTTTTTGTTCAGTTTTAGGTGTGCTACTTTATGTTTTTCAACTCCCTTTACCCGGCATAGCCCCATTGCTAGCAGGCCTGTTTAGTGCCCCGACGAGTTTACCTTAGTACCATACAAGCATGGCCCCACTCCCAGTAGGCTTGTTCAGTACCTCAGCGGGTTTACTTGTACTTCTCGATACTTATTTTTTATTATGTTACTCAAAAGATTTAGAATTATGTATATTGTTCATTGACAGTTTTAGAGTATAACGAAGGCTGGTGGTACGAGAGTGTTTTAGTAGGTGGTACGAGAGTGTTTTAGAGTTATTAGGCACATAATTAACTGCTTGCAATTATCCCAAGGGAGACATCATCCACATTAGACTTAAATCTTAGCTATTCAATGCATAATGGAACATCTCGGATAATGACTAAGAGGTCCCTCTAGTTAATCCTATTAGGGTTCTCATGAAAGTTCATTGAGGTTTTGCAAGGGAGGTCCACCACATGAGGTTTTCATCAATACCTCTCAAGAGAAACTTGTAAAGATAAACTTGGATAAGTACTTGTTGAATCAACTAGGTTAGTATTATACATAATGGTGCCACCACTTTTCAATGGATATTTCAATTAGCAATCACTTTTTTCAAAATGATGAGGTAATAAGACAAGTGCACCCATTATCATATAGAGCTAAATATGAAAATGTCTTCTTAAAGGATAGCAAGGATGATTCATTTAGGGGTGAGTGTAGAAATGTAGGAGGAATATGTACATGAGAGTAAAGAACAATTAAACACAAGACTTAAATGATCCTTGATAGAAAGAACATACAAAGATTAGCCCATACCTCCAATTACCTAAAGTGAAAACAATCTTAAGCACATGACAAAGATCATATCACTTTGGCATCAGTACCAGATAAGTAATGGAGCAAGACGGTACCAGAACATAATTATGTAGTACTGGAACAGAGCAGTACCGTAACAGAATTCTGCAGTACTGAAACAATATTCTACAGTACGGGAACAAAATAGTACCGGAACATAAAAATGAAAATAAGTAACAGGGGGCAAAAATAGAGTGATAGGATGAATGATTTCTATATGAGATGTATACGAGGGCTTGAAAAAGTTCATGGTATGGAGCATGCAATAATTGAGGACAGGAGGATGTATGAGAGTAACCACATGTTTAATACATAATTAGTCTAATTCCTTAATAAGATGAAAAAATGTTGAGTTTATACGTCCTATTAATTGAAGCATTTAAATCAAGCAGCAAAAACTTTGAAATTAGGATAAGGACTACCAACACCTCATTACCAGTACTGGATCACCTTAGTACCAGATGAACACAGATTTATTTTTTCCTAGTACTGGATGAACGTAGATTTATTTTTGCCCAGTACTGGATGAATGCAGACCTTGCCCAGTATCAGATGAACGCAGGGTTTTTCCCAATACCGAATGAACACATAGCCTCTCCTACAATACCATATGAATGCAAATTTTTTCCCAATACTGGATGAATGCAGACCTTCTCCCATAGTACCAGATGAATGCAGAACTTCTCCCATAGTACCAGATGAACACAAAGTTTTTCCCATAGTATCAGATGAACACAGACCTTCTCCCACAATACCGGATGAACGCAGAGTTTTACCCACGGTATCGGATGAACGCAGAGGAAAACATTGTTTGCAGTACCAGATGAATGCAATTCTGCAGTAGCGGAACAAAATTTTACAGTACCAGAACAGAGAAGTACCGGAACAAAATTCTGCAATACCGGAATAGAATGGTACCAGAATTATGGAAATGACTATCAAATACCAGCACTGAACATGTTGATTTGTCCTCGTCGAAGGAAGTTGCAAAATAGTATGAAGGTATCAGTAACCACTCCCCCATGCCTAAGGTTTTACATGGCCTCATGCAAACAATGTGATATGCTAAAAAAAGGCTTCTCGAAAGTTTGTGAACATCTGCTAAAAACAAACCAATAGAACTAATTAAAACTAGATTTGTATTCATGATTACAAACAAAAAATTTAGGGAAAATGTCAAAAGTTGAATTATTAGCTATGAACAAAATAGTTTAGAATTAACATTCAATTTCAACTACTATTAAAAGGATCACTTAATTGATCATCCTTGTGAAATAGTGGTTTTAAAATAAATAGGTAATGATAAAGCACGAATGCATCATTTTTAACAACTTAAGGAAAAAAAAGAAATTTGAAGAAATAGGTCATGAAGCACTCCCTTAAGTGTTATCTTATGTTGACAAGGATACCTTCTCCTCTTTTGAAACCCTTCCAGTATTATGTGTGCATTCGGAGGATGAAGATATTCCCTTCTCATAAGATTCCAAACAAAATTATCATAACTTTTAGAAAGAAATCTACTATAGGAACAAAAGATATTAAACTGATTGCTTTATTAACTTTTGACATTCCCATTTATGAAAAGTATAAAAGATATGTTGCATTGTACTTATATGCAACATTTATTTATTTATTTACCTAATTGAACAAAATAAAATGTCCTTCAAGTATAGGAATACTTCCAATGAAGCCATGTGCGTAACAGGGTTAGAAATATATCCATACTTAGGTTTAAAAGATAACACTTAATGCATACTGGAGTATGAAGGACCAGTTGCTTTGATGATGAGATCAAATAACAATGAAAATTAAAAGAGTAGTGTGACCTGAAAACTAATTGGAACCATATTTCAATAGGATCAAGATATTTGTGTTTCCCTTCTTTGTTTAGGTCATACAACATGTGCTCATTTTCCATGCTACGCATATTATCTTATTCAAGATGATTGGTCTTTGGAGTACATACAGGATCTGTTGAGAGGCATGATAAGAAATTCTCAATCTCATGTTCCAATGGTTTCTCTCCATTGAATTCTATCCATGATTCTTTAGTCTCCTCAACAAATTGACAATAGGAATCTGAAGGGACTTCTAAATCTTCTTGTGGACAGACAACTAAATTCTTGATTGCTATCAAGATATGCTCTTCCTGGGAGGTGGATATCCCAGCTATTGCTAGAATGTGAGAAAGTTCTTGGAGGAACATTCTTCAAGCTTTTGATCATCCTTGAATTACTCTAGTTGGTTGATGATCCATGTCTCACAACACAAATTAGTACTTGAGCGTTCTTACAGCAACCCAAAAATTATTTATCATCAAAGATATGAATTTTAAAACTATTTGCAAAAATAAAACACACCAAAATTGAACTCCTTGCATTACTGGGACCCTATTTTCACTAGGTTATCGGTTCGCACAATTTAGCTCATTGTAAATAAAACTGAATTTGCATAAAAGAAGGAAAAACACACTTGCATTAAAAGAAGAGAGGAAAACCTAACTTTGGAGAAACCCCACCAAAGTGGATCTGTGGGATCTTCCCTCACGTCTTACTGTCTTCTCTCCACCCTTAGGTCATCCATAAAACCAATCCAAAACCATTAAAACAATCTGATTCAAATACTACCTATTACCATTTACAACTCTCTGACAACGGCGCCAAAATGTTGGTGCAATTATATGCACAATATATTACCAAACATAAATTATCGACTGGGATTCGTAATCAGTAGAGTTAATGCACTATATGTGCCGATAACATACAGGTTCCTATGTCTGATGAGTATAGCTCAATCAAGAAACAATGAATAACAAGATGTTATTTTTTCACACTTTTTCAGATAACACTCCACACATAAAATTCAAAATCCAGAAATGAAAATTGATCAACAAATGTATAACTCACAATTCTTGTTCAAGGTATGGATCCTCTCATTATAGGCTCATGAAATGAAGAGATGAACTTAAGATCTATCTCCTAGAACAACCAGACAATCACTCATTAACATTCTGGAAACTTAACTAAGTGAAAAGAACTACCAGGCAGAGTATAAACACTCCATTGTAAGCGCATGCATGTGAGAGATGGAGGTCTAATCTCATTTCTTGTAACAACTCACTTCAAACTTGTAAGAAATTCTTATCTAATTATGCACACTCTTCAAAATCAATTGATGCATCACAAATGGAAATTTAATACAATCTTACAATCTTGCAATTCTGGAAAATTACTTTGTTTCTACACAGGAAACATAACTTTTAATGAGATGTTCCATTTGTTGGCTTATGTAATGCGAATGATGGACTCACAATTGTTCCTATACTGCCACACTTTTTGCAATCAATTCTAATAGTGAAATAAAAAATGAAATGAAAACAACATGTACAGGAAATAGAAATCTATACTAATAATTTACAATGAGCTTACCAAGATGGATCAGTGGGCCCTTGTCGATGCCAACATGGAAGGTTTTAGATCAGCATATGCTAAATGCTAAAAGACACACAGGATCATTGAATTCAAACTTCCATTGATCTTCAGCAAGTAAATTTACAAAAAGAGTATGTTCAGAAATCCAATCTACAGCATAATAATTCCTCTTCCTTCAAGAACCAATCTTACATCATAATAATTACCCCCCTCCACTCAGACCTATGAGGTCTTATTTATACATAAAATCCATGGAGGAATGGATGGAACCGAATCCCCAAACTAAGAAAACAATTTTCACAATTTTAGGATAAATCCCACAAATCTGTGTTTTTTATTAATTTGGGCAGATTTGAGTTAGGGCTCCACCCATATCTCCCAAACCAATTATAATTTTAAAAAATTGTCTGCGTATTAATCAATTTTCCATATTCTAGACAAAACCATATCTTTGATTTTCTAGATCTGATACCATATGCACGGAAATCGAGACGCAAGTTGGCAGTTTGAGATTTTTTTTAATTTTGGCAGAATAATTCCCCCTAAGCTAGAGTTCCACACATGCAATCTAGGTGAATTATGACACACATATCTGCATGTAAACATCATTCTGGACAAAACCCATGTGCCCGATTTTCTTCTAGAAACATTCCAAAATTTTGAATTATGTTTAGTACCGGAATGTTGTAGACAGGGTTTTAGTACCGGATCAACATAGTCATGACCATGAGTATGAGATCAGGTGCAAAGGAAGTATCAAATCAGGTGCAAGACTGGTACTGGATGCAGTGTTGAATGTGTTGGTACTAGATGCAATGTTGTGCGAGTACCGGAATAGGTGGAACTTTGGTACCGGAATAGGTGGAGCCTTGGTACCGGAATAGACTGGGTACCAGAATAGGTGGAACCTTGGTATCGAAATAGACTGGGTACCAGAATAGGTGGAGCCTTGGTACCAGATTAGACTGTGTACCAGAATAGGTGGAGCTTTGGTACCGAAATATACTGGGTACCGGATCGTGCCATAGTTGCAGTACTGGATCGCACTATAGTTGTAGTACCGAAATAGTGAGGTACCGGATCAAGATTCTTAAGATTCAAAGTGATTAGGTTCATACATAATCAAGAATTTAATCGAATTAACTCAAGAAAACTAAACAAATCATGCCTTAATCATGATTTACCTCTCTATGCATATGGACAAGGTCATCAAGTGTATTTGTGGAGGAAACAATCAATTATATACACATAGCATAGGTAAAATAGGCTCAGATAGAGGGTAATATAGGGTAATAAAGGTGTCAAAATAGAGACTCAACATATATCATGGTAGTATAAGCCACAATTAGCATGGTTTTGGTTCAGGAGGATGATATCTCACGAGAGAACGTCATATATTATCTCAAACATGGTTTCATTGGACCTGAACTCAATTATTCGCATGTTGAGAAATTAGCCTTGGCAGTTGTTCATGTTGTTCAAAGACTACGGTAAACCATTGTAGTTGATAATGTCAATCCATTTCAATACATCCTGACATGGCGTATCATAGGGGGGAACTGTAATAAATGATTTTTTATTCTACAAGGATTCGACTTGGATATTGTCTCTACTAAGTCGAAAAAATCATTAGTTTTATGACTTAATGTTGGAGTTTCCTAGGGAGAGTGAGGAACATGTGATTACGGATTCGTTTCCTGGGGAACATTCATTCCTTATTTATTCAATAAATCCTTGGTATAGGGATATCCTTATATATCTCCAGACTCTCAATTTTCACCACACTATTCATGAGATGATTGGCATCGACTTCGCCATCAAATGAAGAATTACCTCATCATCGGTGACACTTTGTATCTTCATGGGGTTAGTTTGATTCTCCATCGTTGTTTAACCCATGAATAAGTAAAGTTCATTATCAATGACTTCCATAGTGGAGCATGTGGCGGTCTCTTATCAGGGTTGGAAACAACCCAAAAAATACTACATGCCAAATACTTTTGGCCAAAAATATTTAAAGATTGCATTGAGGTGGTCAAGAAGTGTCATAGTTGCCAAATATTTTCTCTTCAAATATGTGTGCACCATGCTCCACTTTTCCCCATCATCACTGTTAGTCTGTTCACAAAGTCAAGAGTTTATTTTACTGCATTCCACCCTCCATCGGCTAGGGGGCATCGTTACATCATCATGGTCATTGACTACTTTAATAAGTGGGCGGAGTCCATGCCTACTTTCATGAATGACGATGAGACTGTAGTCTTATAACATTTCAACAAGGTTATCGTCGGGCTCAGAGTTCTGAGAGATATTGTCACTAACCATGTGATCCGAATTATTTTAGGAACGATATGAAGGCAAAGATATAACAAAGATATAACAAATAATTACAAAGAGATATAGAAAGGAACATAGTAATATAGTAAAGCTCAAATTCTATTAATCATTGTCTAAAATACAAAATACTATAAAATTCAAAAGCACACAAGCTAGCTAGAATGGTGGTAGCTTATCCCTGAGAAAGGATGTGTCGGCTACGCTCATTCACAAGAATTTGGTTACAATGAGGCTCCAAAGGCCTTTTTAACATAAATCATAACTAATAAAACCCTAAGCATCCAAAAACCTAACCCTACAAGATGAAGCGCCAAAAGTCATGTGGGTCTCGATGGGGTAAGTTGGTACATCAACTTTCTGAGGTCGTAAATTTTTCATACGATATTTGTTTTAGGTGCACGATAGCTTGTTGGAAAAAAATATACAAGGAATACACATGTTTCCATCAAACTCTAACTAAATCCTACTGTGTGACTATGGTGGGCCCAAAAAAAAAAAATTAGGGCCTCAAAATGGCCCCAGAAGTTTAGGACCCAAAAAATAGGAAAAAACTGCCAAAATGGAAATTGGTCTTTGAACTAGTGGAATAGGAGGGTGGCCATCGATATCAACATATATCATTCATCCCCCCCCCCCTTAGGAAGCAATAGTATTTTTTGTGTCAAGTTCCTTCTTCATATGAGGAAACTTCGGTTGAACCTGACTCTTGGTATACTACTTTCCTTGATGAAGAAACTGCCCTACTTTGACGACCTGATAGAGTTTGATACTCTATTGGTGGGTTTCCTTTGTCTTGGTGTCCATGATCCAATACACTATCTCATTTTCTATGCAGGAAGGATTGATTTCTATAGGAACCAAATTCTCATCCACTTCTAAAGTGTCTAGGAGAGGTGGAAAATATGGTCGGAGCAGTTCCACATTAAAAATTGGGTGCAATCCAAGGAAAGGAGGAATACTTAATTCAAAATCATTATCACCCATAGACTTGACTTGGTGATGGTGTAAGGCCCGTATCGGAGTGGGAAAATATTTTTATGGGGTCCATTGAGGCACTCTTTCTTCAAATGCAACCAGAAATTATCTCCCACCTAAAATTTGTGTGGTACCTCATTCTTATCGTGGTGTTGCTTGTACTTTTCATTGTCTTTATACACAATATCATGAACTTGTTTTTGGATGTGTTGGATGCTCTCAAAACATTTGACTACCCGATCAGCCTATGTCTAAGAATGGGAGGACTCTTCCTGTGCAGTTGTAATGGGAATAGCTACATCAATGGGGGGCAATGGTTGGAACCCCAAGCCCACCTAAAAATGGTTGTGGCCAATGGAGTTGTGGAAGGATATGTTGTATCTGTTGATACTGAGAGGGAGGTGAATCAGTATCAAGTACAATTTAAAAACTTTTTCAACTTATACTTCAACCAGGTTATATATTCAATTATATCCAATGATCAATGAACAATAGTAGAAGAGTTACACCAATACACCACAATACACCATGCACAATATATGAGAAATAATCAATAGTTATTTTTCAAGGGAAATAATGACTTCCAAGGGAAGCTACAACTTCCAAATATAAAGGAAGTGATAAACCTCCAAAAGGAATATACAATCCTCCAATATCAAGAGAGGGTCGACCTCTCCATCATTTCCCCTTCCTTCCACAGAATGCTCTTTATCTCTTTATATAACAATAAGTTAGCTCTTTATTCTCTAACTTGTATAGAATGCCCCGCGCTCAATATTTAACATAAGTTTTTGAAATCCGTACACAAGAAACTACAGCCTATACTCTTTCCAGTGAAATTTGTCTCACTTCATTTGGATTCGCTATGAAGATGTTATGACTGTTTTACCTGGAACACATGTTTATGAATAGCTTTAGGACTAGTCAAAAACCATATCTTCCACAGAGTGTATCTCCAAAAGTATAGTGTATAAAGAGATGAAATTTTTACCACAAGTACTTAGATATTTCTTCTCAACAGCCTCTTAATTTCACCATATCAATCATTCTAGAAACAAATTTATATCAAAAATGGTAAGATGACCTATAAATAATATACCTTAGAACACATCACCAAAATACTTCATCCTCCCTTGAAATTCGGCCTTCTTTACTTCATATTTCATCTGAAATTCAACTTATATCTCCTTTTTCATTAACAAACTTGTGTGTTTCTTAAAATGAATGTATAATGATATGTATTTATACCCTTTATGTCACTTCCTTTTAACATTAGGGCTGACATGTAGTTTTTTCTTCAATTCACATTTTCATATTCAAAAATTTATTTCTCCTTAATCGCGAGGATCCATGTGATGTGCCACATACCACCGGACGCAGCGTCACTTATACTATCCATCCTCGGGTCTTGTATATGCATGTGTAATTTCCTTCATTTCTATCTACTTCGGTCAAATGTGGGGTCCAAAAGCCAATGGCTAGGGTTGACATCAATGACTACAACCAATAACTGGGGTTGACATAAATGACAACAACCAATATTCAAACCATCTCCCCCTTTTTCATTGATGTAAAAACTCATGCTCCCACTAACATCAATGACTACAACCAATGACTAGGGTTGACATCAATGACAACAACCAATATTCCAACAATATCTATGTTGAACATAAGGAATGCTTTCATCCCATGTGCATGGATGTTTGGAATTATACATTCGTAGGATATGAACAATCATCATGTTGAATATATTTGTTTTTCCATCATTCTGTGGGTGGAAGGAAATCGATTTGATCATCTTGGTGTCCATCATCGACCATAGTCTAGACCAAAAGGTGCTCAGGAACCTACCATCTCAATCATAGATAATAGTTTTTGGTAGCCCAAAATGAACCCAAACATGTGTGAAGAAGAGCTAGGTGGTGGCCTCGATTTTGATGCTCTTCTTGTAGGGTGCCAAAATTACCATCTTAGAGAATCGATCGATGACTACAAAGACACAATCATTCCCATTCTTGGTTGAAGGAATATCAGACATGTATTCTATGGATATGCACTCCCAAGGCCTATCTGAAGTAGGTAAAGGGGTGTATAGCCCATGTTTCTTGATGGAAGGTGATCTGTCGGATCTTTTAATGACTATGGTTGAGTTTTAATTTTGCATGTGTTAATTAACCATTTGAGAAACTTAATGAAAGAATGAGGAAAGAAGAGGAATTATGACATCCATATACACATATGCATATCTGAAATGAATTAATAAAAAACAAATCATAACATGAGGATTGATAACGGAGTTCGACACAACTTTGCCTACGTCTCCGGGCCTTTGTCTTTGTTGGGGAGGCTTCTTTATTTCTGTTCAAAAGATCAAAAGTACATCGAAGCAGTGCCAATTGGCTACAAGACTGATCTGGTCATGCTCTTCTAGATCTCTAGAACCCTGCAAAGAAAACGGCACACAAAACGGACGTCCGGAACTCCCAGAAATGGCACGCAAGCGTCTACTCCTCAATAGCTTCCCTGCATAAAAATGGCTTTGGCTTGGCTTCCCTTCAGCATAACTCTGCTCTGAATTGCCTCCATGGCCTCAACCAGGCCTGGTTTATATAGATCTGAAGTTGGTTATCCATCCCCAACTTCCTCCCAAAATTTGGGCTCCAAAAATGCCCAATATCTCCCAAAAATGAATTAAATCCATTAATAATAGGCATAATATCATTTAAAAATCCCAAAACTTAATAAAAAACCCACTTTTGTGTAAATTTGGGCATTAGCCCCCTTCGTCCGACGCGCACCCCCTTGTTCTCGGTCATATGGGCTATGATGTGGCCAAGCACCAGCCCATAGGGTTGTGCGCTGGCCCCCTTTCCCTGGCTCTTGATTCAGTGACATATATATATAGGACCGTAGCTTAACCATTTACCCACGCCCTTTTGGTCGGGATAGCCCTGGTCGTATGGGATCCGCATGGGATCTAGGGGCTGGTCCCTATCGCATGCACCCGCATATGGTTTAACACACCGTGCTCCTAGTTCTATGGTTGTGGTCGTATGTTCGTGCCGAGGGATAGGGCTAAGCCCCGACCCTTTCCCCCGCCGAATTAAACTTTGACCAAATTCAAAAAAATAATCTATCGTATAACTAACAAGCACCAATAGTGGCCCGGGTGGTTAGCTCGGTCCTACCAGTCCGTTGCCCGGAGGATAGGTCGGGGGTTCGACCCTGGAGGAAGCCATAAAATTTTACATAACCACGACGAACCAACCACAGGGTGCCACGTGGCAGCCCATGACTGGGCCATGTGGCACCTTAACAACCAATCACAAAGTGCCAAGTGTCAATCGTTGAATGGTCCATGTCACCTGCCACGTACCCTGTCCAATCACTTCCCTGTCAGCTGCTGACATCATCCTGTGCCACGTGTCACCCTTACAATGGTGACACGTGTCACCCATAGATTGGTCCAGTTGTCTACCCGTATGCCACATCATCCTGCCATGTGTCACCTCCAGGGGTTTCCACGTCACCAATAAGTCTGTATGGCCTGTACTGTCAACATGCCACGTGGCACTGTACGAACTGTACGGACTATACAGTCATCCCCTTTTTTTGCCTGTACGGACTGTACAGAATGCGATATCTTTCGCATACGGAGCCCATTTGATGAAGTAATTATATGGCCGAAATCAAGAAGACGAGACAGACGAAACGGCGCTGGTTTCATCGGATTCCGAGCACTTTCATTTTTTGAGCATTTTTAAGCCCTGTCAGGCTTCTGGATCCGATTTCGGATCACACCTCCCCACAAAAATACCTTTTGGTCCCCAAAAGGTTACTGACCAGTCAACAAGCTCGGGATAGGACACCCGGCTTGTCCGCTGTCTCTGAACTCTGTCCTGTGCACCTGTCTCATCAAGATCAACTGTAACACAATCATGACAACTGACAGTGTATTGTTAGCCATTTGAACCCTGTTACATCTTACCAAAGCCACTATCATCCATGTAGAAAACATTACTAATGATAGTATCAAGAAGATGACTGCAAATGAGCTGATATAATTGAAATATTTGTACGACATGAGCTTATCTTGAAGCAACTTATGATTGATTTTCCATTCAACAATCATTTCTTGTTCTTGCTTAAGATCAATTACTTCATTTGAAACAATTATTGGTTTGTTTCTTGCTTGCACTACCTTCTTTAATTGTTCCATT
>ML795038.1:319976-359472 GCA_009831015.1 Picea engelmannii | reverse complement strand
TTGAACCACTTTGGCCTCTTCTCGGGATGCAACTGCCAACATTTGTCCTCATCATGTCCCTCTTTCTTGCAATGCTTGCAAGAGGGCTTTCCTTCCTTCCTTGTCACTGCATTTTCATTCTTGCCATGCCTTTTCCTCTTGTCTTCTTTCCTTGAAGATGATGATTCCCCTGACACACCTGCTTTCCCTTCTTCAATATACGTAGCTTGAACAGAAACCTCATCAAGGTTAGTGGGTCCAAACATGAAAAAAATGTTTCTAATATACGCAGGTAAACCTCCTATATACTTCATAAGAGTTCCTTGTGTTTGTAAAGGGATATCTAACATTAATGCCATTTTTTGAAATCCATCGGTGTATTCTTGCATTGTTTGTCCTTTTCTTAGTTTTAAATATTGCTATTCAATTAATGCTTTTTATTTATAACCCAAAGGATAGAATTGTTTCCTGAGTGCAGAAATGAAACTCTTACATGATGGAAATACATTACCCACATGTTGTGTTCCCTTTTGCAGCTTTCTTTGCCACCAGATGAGAGTTGTACCTACAAGTCTCAAAGATGCCAACTTGATTTGTGTGGCCTCATCCTTGATCTGTTGCACACTGCAGTATACCTCCATCTGTCTGATCCAATTTTCAAGTTTTTCTGCATTTACTTCACCATGATATATGGGCAACTCAAATTTTACATCAAGTTTTAACAATGGCATTTCATTCTTATTCTTATGAACATTTTTCTTTCCATTAGATTTAGAACTTGAACTTGAAGAAGAAGGAGAAGAAGGAGGTGTTGATGGAGGTGAAGGAGGAATCTGAGGATGGTCCTCTTCCTAATCACTTTTTCCCTTTGAAGATTCACCCAAAACTGGTCTCTTTCGTTCCAAGTAATCCTCGTACAAAACTTTCACCATATCCAACATAGCAAGGAATGTTTTCTGGAACTCTTTCTCATCCTGAGAAATCCCTTCTTCCGATGCCATCTTCTCGTTGTGAGAAGCTCTCTTTCTCAATCCAATTAATTATTTCTCTGCAACAAGCTTGCCTTCACCACACTATATCTTTTCCCTGGTTAACATGCAAAACTCAAATCCAAACGTCAACTAGCTCTGATACCACTTGATCTGTCGAATCTTTTAATGACTATGGTTGAGTTTTAATTTTGCATGTGTTAATTAACCATTTGAGAAACTTAATGAAAGAATGAAGAAAGAAGAGAAATTATGACAACCATATACACATATGCATATCTGAAATGAATTAATAAACAACAAACCATAACACGAGGATTGATAACGGAGTTTGGCACAACTTTGCCTACGTCTCCGGGCCTTTGTCTCTGTGGGGTAGGCTTCTTTATTTCTGTTCAAAAGCTCAAAAGTACATCGAAGCAGTGCCAATTGGCTACAAGACTGATCTGGTCATGTTCTTCCAGATCTCTAGAACCCTGCAAAGAAAACGTCACGCAAAACGGACATCTGGAGCTCCTATAAATGGCCCGCAAGTGTCTGCTCCTCAATAGCTTCCCTGTATAAAAATGGCTTTGGCTTGGCTTCCCTTCAGCATAAATCTGCTCTGAATGCCCTCCATGGCCTCAACTAGGCCTGGTTTATATAGATCTGAAGTTGGTTATCCATCCCCAACTTCCTCCCAAAATTTGGGCTCCAAAAATGCTCAATATCTCCCAAAAATGAATTAAATCCATTAATAATAGGCATAATATCATTTAAAAATCCCAAAACTTAATAAAAAAACCACTTTTGTCTAAATTTGGGCATTAGACCCCTTCGTCCGACATGCACCCCCTTGTTCTCGGTCATATGGGCTATGATGTGGCCAAGCACCAGCCCATAGGGCTGTGCGCTGGCCCCCTTTCCCTGGCTCCTGATTCGGTGGCATATATATATAGGACCACAGCTTAACCATTTACCCGCGCCGTTTTGGTCGGGATAGCCCTGGTCATATGGGATCTACCCAGGATCTGAGGGCTGGTCCCTATCACATACACCCGCATATGGTTTAACACACCGCGCTCCTGGTTCTGTGGTTGTGGTCGTATGTTCGTGTCGAGGGTTGGGGATAAGCCCCGGCCCTTTCCCCCGCCGAACTAAACTTTGACAAAATTCAAATAAATAATATGTCGTATAACTAACAAGCACCAATAGTGGCCCAGGTGTTTAGCCCGGTCCTGCCAGTCCATTGCCTGGAGGATAGGTCGGGGGTTCGACCCTGGAGGAAGCCATAAAATTTTACATAACCACGACGAACCAACCACAGGGTGCCACGTGGTAGCCCATGATTGGGCCATGTGGCACCTCAATAACCAATCACAAAGTGCCAAGTGTCCATCATTGAATGGTCCACATCGCCTGCCATGTACCATGTCCAGTCACTGCCCTGTCAGCTGCTGACGTCATCCCGTGCCATGTGTCACCCTTACAGTGGTGACATGTGTCACCCATATATTGGTCCAGTTGTCTTCCCATACACCACATCAGCATGCCACATGTCACCTCCAGGGGTTGCCATGTCACCTGTATGGCCGTACATCCTGTACAGTCAGCATGCCACGTGGCACTATACGGACTGTACGGACTGTACAGTCATCCCCTTTTTTTGCATGTTTAGGTTTTCAGATAGAACGCGATATCTTTCTCATACGGAGCCTGTTTGATGAAGTAAATATATGGTCAGAATCAGGAAGATGAGATGGACACAATGGTGCTAGTTTCGTCGGATTCTGAGCACTTTCATTTTTTGAGCATTTTTAAGCCCTGTCAGGCTTCTAGATCCGATTTTGGATTAGAATGATTGACAATGGTGAGGTTGGTGCATGATATAATGTACTTGTGAACATCTTGTCGAAGCTTCGGCAAACAAAAATTCTTTTGCAATACTACCACTGTCTTTTCTACACCAAAATGTCCCACTGCCTGGTTGTAATGAGCTTCCCAGATCATCTTTGCACACTCACTTGAAGGAACATAGAGGTGGCTCATATGGAATAATAATCCATCCTAGAGATGAAATTTGGGAGTTTTTTTCTTGTGCTCAATGTCTGATAGGAAGTAGCAAAGTTAGAGTCATTATTGTATAATTGTGGCCATCTAGAAGTCTCATGTCCACAGGAGTTGAGAGTTGTGGTTAGCGCTTCCACTAGGGGTCGATTAAGGCAATTTGAGACATGGTTGGTGCTACCCTTCTTGTACTTGATATTCAAGTGGAATTATTGTAGGTATGTGGACCACTTATGATGGCAATCATTTTGTAAATTTCCTTATGTCTACATGAATTGTGGAGGCTTGTGATCAATGTGGATGATCATTTGCTTCCCCAGAATGTAATGCATCCACTGTCAACGTGCCTGGACAACAGAGTACATCTCTTTGTCATCGGTGGGGTATATTTAAACAACATCAGACATAGTTTCACTATCATATGCTATCGTATGCCCATATTCAGTGAGGACTACACCAATAGAATAATCTAAATCATTTGTCTCAATCTCAAACGGTCATTGTAGGTATGGAAGAATGAGGAATGGTGTTGAGAAGAGGCGAGATTTCATATCCTCGAATGATTTTTTTTTGTGCGTGAACCACTCAAACTTGTCCTTTGCGCCACCCTTAGTCACTTGGATTAGGTCCCAAGAGATATGAAAGAACCCCAACACAAACCATCGGTAGAATTTACAAAGGCCCAAGGTGTTACCCATGATTTTGGTCGTCATGATGATGTATTGAAGATGGTGTACTCAGGGTCTTCATTAGAACTTTCTCCTGAGAAAAGTTACTTTCATCTATTTCCAGAAATCACATTTTTGAGGAAGGTTCGCAGGCTACCAATACATTTTCCTGCGAGAATGCATAATTCTCGCAGGCTGCCTTAAGCCAGGGTGCGAGAAGTTCGCACTGTGTCTAACTGCTAGGGTGCGAACACTTTCTAAAGAAGGGAAAAAGGATGAATTCTTGAAGCTTCTAGAAGGGAATCTTCTAGAAGGATGAGATGGCATTCGAATGGTTATCTAAGTACTGGATTTCCTGGTATTTTGGGATCATTCTTATCTAAGTAACTAATTAATTCTCTCCTATATATTGAGGGGATTCTCGTGGAAAAGGTTAGAATCAAACTAGCAAGAGATTTATTGGAGAATTAGTGAAAGCCTGTGTGAAGGACTGAAGCTACAGCAGCTAGGAACTCCAGCAAGTTTATCAAAAGTGGTTGATCTTCTTCATAGAAGTGAGCAAGTGTGTGTGTCAGAGCCAAGGGCCATCGAAAGGAGGTTTGCAACATCAAGGCTCAGGTTGTAAACTTTTCTTTCCATCAATATAATACAGTAATATGTCTCTTTCCCATAAAGCTAAGTCTACTTTATTGTATAACTCCTTGATCATATACTTAGATTGATTGTTGAATATGTTGAGTTGTCTTCACTTCAATTGGTTTGTATTGTTGTGGTCTTGACGACACAAGAGAATTGGAGCGAAGCTGGAACAACAAAGACCAAAGAAAGCGATCATAAGGTATGTTCATGATTCTTGCCTCCTAGTTCATTCAATAGTCGAAATCTAGGGAAAGAGTATTATTCCGTCTTGCTTTGTTCTAGATCCAGGTGGATCTAGGGAGATCGATTTGTGTCTGCACTTACAGATTTATCCAATAACAAAATTGGCGACTCCACTGGGGAAGCATCCCATTTTCTTGGTGGCTTTTTGTGTTTTTTTTGTGGCCATTTTCTCTGGTTTCATTTTTCTCCTGTCCTATCAGTCTCTGAGTCTTCAGGATATCCTAATTGACCTTCTAAGTCCAGAAGCTTTTTGCAATTTTACTTCATTTTTCAAATTTTTTGATATGTTCAGGAATTCTCGCACTGCACTCCATTGCAGCCTGCGAGAACTGGTCAGGTTCGCACCCTGCTCATAGGGTTCAGTGCGAGGTTCTCGCACCTTTCTCAAAGGTTGCCTGCGAGAATCATAGATTCTCACACTATGTTATATTGCTTGCATGCGAACAGTCTTTTTCCAAATTTTGAATTTGAGGTTTGGTTTTTCTAACTGCCCGGAACACTTGGAATACCTCTTATGGGTTTCTTGGACTGTTGATTGGTATCTTTCTTGCTTTAGTTTGCATGAGTCAATAGTCTTAGGATTTCAAGGCTTTTGTTGACCTTTGTGGCTTGACTTTCGTTTCTCGACTCTTCTTGGCGAAACCATTCTCTCTGATTTCAAATTCTGAGTGTGTTTGAATTGTTGGGATCCAGTGATTGGTTGAAAGTTGAGTACTTGGTTTTTTCTCATTTGCTTCTTAGTTCGAAAGAACATTTTCATTTGCATTGAAAAGATTATTTGGTTTTCTCTTTATTTTTTCTTTCATTGAAAGAGTTGATTGGGTTGTTATTGCTTGATTCTTTATGATTTGATTTTCTTCTCTCTCATTGATATAGTGAGGGTTCTTTTTGAAAAGTGAACACAAAGTTTTTCTTTCATCAAATTGTTTTTGTCATTTACAAAACATTGAAAATTGAATTTTAGAGATTGTTGAAGTATTGAAAAAGAGAAACATAGAGGTTAGTCATTTGATAACTGATTGTTTGCATTGACATTTGAAAGGAAATTTTTCATATAGTTCATGGTTGATCTGGAAAACTTCTCTCTCTCCCATACATAGGATTCATTGAACGAAAAGTGATACATTTCATTCTCATCCGTGCATTATTGGGTCAGAGTCATACAACATAAGTTGCACTTCCATTACCTTTGAGTAAACAACAGCTCTTAAAAACATTGTGTAATCTTAAAACTTATCTAGTAACTCTTTTCTAGGGCTCTTTTACACCAACATTTAGTTAGGCTAGTGCTTTGGAGTAGGAAGAGAGATACACTCTCCAAAAGCTCAAAACACATAATAGCATCTTGAGTTAGGGAGTGTTAAATTCCATTTGCAACATATTGTCCTGGGAAGCCCTTCTAACACAAGGGTCAAGCACTAGGTCGCATTGGTGTTGGCAGAGTTACTCACCCTGCTTTATTGACATCAGTGTAGAGATTGCACGTATTACGGGGATCACTCGGAGGTATACCCACAATGATGAGTGGAAGCCTTTTGAGTTGATTTCGGGCTAGATACCATGCCCTTGCGTGTGGATCGGACTATCGACTATTCCCTCAGGATGTACTGTTGTTTGTGGTGACCTTAGTGGCCTATGTCTCTAGGTTCTTACCCAAGGTGACTGTGGAGGGGAAAGTCTTCACAGTATCTGGAATTGACATTGATCAAACTCACTCGGGCTCCTTGGAGGGTATACCCATGATTATGTGTGGGAGCTTGCACCAGGGTGTAAGTCCGTTAAGAAGGTCGTCAACGTAACTTTTCCATCCTAGCCCCGCCCCTTCTCGTCTCGTTGTTGCGACATTTGATTTCATCACCAACTAGTGGCTTCGATATTAGAAGGTCTTGTTTGCCTGGTAATTGCTTCCTAGATTTTTTTTACTAGTGTGTGTTGTTTGTTTATCGAAGTTGACCATAAGAATTTCTTCGCGGAGCTTGTCACTCGTTTACAATTGCTCCCCCACGACGTTCACGTAGAATGCAAGGTTTATCTCCAGAACATCTGGACGATTCTCAACCTTTGCCTACCGGTACACCTGAGGGCTCTCCTCACTAGAGTGAAGTCCCAGTTGTTACTCCACCACACGTGGAAATAAGTGACGTCCCAGTTGTCACAACACCACAAGTAGAATCCACTGACTCTCTAGAAACTTTTTGAATTACCAATACTAGAGAGGACTATCGCATTCGTCATGGTGAACGACCCTTTGTGCAATTAAATTCTTCTGAAGAAGCAGTTGTTACATATTCTGAATCAACCGTTGGGCCTTCTCCCGGTGTAGTAGGCCAAGATCCTTTTTGGTCGGGTGATTTCCAACGAGTCATTTTTGGTACTGAGTCACCTACAGTCTATGAAATCAACCCTCCGGTGTTTTCTGAGACATAAACTACACCAGTGACTACCACTTATCACTTGCTTCTCCCTCCCGAGATGGCCCATATCGCGAATACTACGAGTGTCCAAACCGTAATTACTGCAGCTAGTCTTGCTCCTATCAATACCCAGTGAATGCCTGATGTCAATCCGACACTACCACCCGATTATCATGCATTGAATGCTTTGTTGAATGCTTCCAATCCAACACCTCCGCAAACCCCTGTCGGTTCTCCAGGTGATCCTCCTTTCCCTGGGCACCCTATTCCCGGTTTTATTCCGACGCTCCCTCAATTTCCTTCTGGCAATCCTAATCCTAGTGGCACTATCCCGACCGTTACACCAAACTTGCAGATTCCCATTGGTGGACCAGGTGGTACGATTCCTTTTCCTCTTACCAGACATAATCCCATTGCTACCCAAATTCCTATTGGAACACAATCTCTGGTAGGAGGACCAACCTCACCTTTTGGACAAAATATACCTCCTAAATTGGCCCAGTATTGGAATCAGATTCTACAAAACTTTCCTCAAAATGTTGGGGGGGCAGAAAAATGTCCCTACTATAGGCCAACCTTATCCAGGTATACCTAATCCTATTTGGGGTCCGAGTCACAATACTCAACCTCGGGTCCCTACTCAAACTCAAGGTTACCATCATTGGAATTACTATCCTCTCCAACCACCACCGAATCAGCCAGGGTCTTCCCAATATGGGAAGACTGCTTACGGTCCCACTGGTTTGTCGACAGGGCTTCCACCCTAAAGTCACCAGTACCCCCAAGTCAATCGACAGTTTCCTTTTCTTTCTACTTTGGATTTTCCAGATTTGTCTAGGATTCTGAATGATCCTATTCGTCACTCTCCCCAATTGCCCGTTATTCCAGCCAAGCTTCCATCAGACATTCCCAAATTCCATGGCAAGGTGGGAGAGGACCCGAACAATCAGGTTATGACTTTTCACCTATGGTGTTCATCCAACTCTTTGATGGATGATTCTATTCGCCTACGTTTTTTTCAAAGAACCCTTACTGGGTCTGTTGCGTAGTGGTATATTGAATTGCCACGAGGTTTCTTCTCTGATTTCAATACCCTAGCTATGGATTTTCTTACACATTACCGGTTACCGATCCGTTATGATACTGGGACTGAGATTTTAACTTCCTTCAAACAAACTAAAGGAACTCACATCTCGGATCATATACATGAGTGGAGACGGAGACGACATCTCATTAAACTTGAACTCCCTGATCAGTTGATGGCCGAATGGTTCACGAAATCCTTTGTGAATGAAATTGGTAAAGACATTGCCATGGGTGGTGTTGTTACGGAGGAGCAGGCTATAAGTCATGCCCAATATCTTGATCTCGTTTATTCACAAATGGGAACACTTTACGATTTGCTACCTGAACTACCCCGTCCTGGTACTTCCAGCACTTCAACTACTCCAGCTGCCTCGCATGCAGCTGATGGTGTGATTGGTACTGCCCATGCCCATTCACTTTCTGTTTCAAAACAACTCCTAAATCTACATCTTCTAATGTTCAAAATGCTCCGTCTCTTGCCACTCCCGCCGGTAAAACCTCTGAGGTGAACGTCGTTCAATCTACCCCGACTAGTAAAAATAAATCTAAAAAGGGGAGAGGCAAGAATAAGGAGAGAAAAAATAATAATCCAACAGAACAAACTAAAACTCCTCCTGTTGAAGATCGGGATAAGCAAAAACCACGATACCCTTGCCTTATCTGTGGTGACGATCACTATACGAAGGATTGTCCTCGACGTGCTGAAGTTACTAATTTCCTTCAAGGGACGCCAAAACCATCTACGCCGACAGTCTTTCCCCAACCCTTCCCGTCTCAACAACAGGCTCAATTGGTCATCCATGACCAACCATCTACTTCTACGACATCATATGTTTTTATGTGTACTGGTGATTCTAAGAAAAACGGTGTTGCAATCGCAACTAGAGCCAAATATTATTCTCCATCTAAGGAGAAGGTTGACGATTTACCTCCTGCTTTGGTACAACCCTCTCCATCAACTCCACCTACGAACGGTCCTCTTCATCTCGAACGACCGAGCCTTGATACAGTCCTGCGTCCCCCTAAAGGTGTTGTTCGCAAGTCGACTTTCAATCCTCATGCTCGTGCGGCCCAGAACTACAGCATTGTCGAAGATCTGGCCCAAGCACCTTCAGCGATGTCAGCCCTTGAAGTCCTTCAGTCTTGTCCTGCACAGCGGAAGGCACTGTTGAAAGCTATAGGTGGAATTGACCCCACAGATACGAATTTGATAGTCTTTGACTTGGAAGATCATATTCCAAGGTTACCCCCTTAGCTTGCGTTCCAGATACAAGTTGTTGTCTCAGACAAGAACATTTTCCGAATTGTTATCGATGAGGGTGCCTCTACGTGTGTAATGTCTTTTGCTTGTTGGAAATCCATTGGCTCTCCTCCCTTTAATGGCTCTAGTTTTAAGCCTTACGGTGTTCTTCCATCGTTGCTTGTTTCTCTAGAAGGTAAGACAGTCCAATTTGAAGTGGAAGTCTTCGATGCTCCTCTTGATTATAATATTCTGCTTGGTTGTAGCTGGATAGATTCTATGCGCGCTGTTGTGTCAACACTTTTACGTGTAGTACATTTTCCTCATCAAGGAAAGGTTGTTACAGTTGACCAACTTGCCTTCTTTAATTCTGATACTCATACTGGAAACGTGCCATTTATAGCTAAAACCCCGCCGGGTTACGAGAATGTCGGTGTCGGCCTTTTAAAAGACTCTTCATTGATGGGTACTTTTCCCATTCCGCCACCCGATGTTCCATGCCCATCCGTAGCCTCTATCAATATGATCTCCGTTGTACCTCATGAACTTCCTGTGTCTTCTGACCCTTGGATAGTCCCTGACCCTGGAGATCACACTCGTTTCAACGACATCATGTCGTTAAGTCCGGTTGAGTCTTCTTATCACGCCATTCAATCAGAAACACCTTCTACACCCTCTCTTGACGAGTTGTCTCCAGATCCTTTCCGTGTCATCTTTCCCACTGATGAGATGATCATGTCCATCATGGAGGACACCCCTTGGGACGATGGGCATCATTGTTCCATACTCTTTTTGGAACAACACACTCTCGAGAACTACCAACGGATTTCGACTTCGTCGACCGTTGTTGTCATATCGACTGTTCCCGGAGCTTCACATGATGTGTTTGCCGAAGGGAACCTCAGTAATATCTCTCCCACGATTCCCATTGACATATCCGTTAAACCTGGGATAGTTGAAAATGTTCACATTGGAGCTTCGTGTTCTCCGAATGAAATCATCACCTATACATCTATGTTCAAATAATTTCGTGATATCTTCGCCTGGAGCTACGAAGAGATGCCAGGTATCGACCCTGCAATTGTTGTCCATGAGATAAATACATACCCTGGAGCTAAACCTGTCTGGAAGCACCTTCATTCGGTCCACCCACGTAAAGTGGCGGCTATCAAGCTTGAGGTTGAAAAACTTCTCAAAGCCGGCTTTATTTATCTCGTGGCTCTGACAAAATGGATTTCTAACCCTGTATCGATTGATAAGAAAGGTGGCAGTATTCGTGTATGTGTTGATTATAGGGATATTAACAAAGTCTATCCAAAAGACAAATTTCTCACCCTTTTTATCGACCAGACTGTCGATGACTGTGCCGGAAGTGAAATCTTCTCTCTCATGGATGGTTTCTCCGGCTATAATCAAATTAACATCGCTCCTGAGGACCAAAATAAAACTTCTTTTATTTGTCCTTGGGGTACTTTTTCCTATAGGAAACTTCCCTTCGGTCTTAAGAACGCTGGCGCGAAGTTTCAACGTTCTATGTCTTATGCTTTTCATGATATAAAGCATATCGTTCAACCCTATTTGGATGATTTACCAGCTCATTCTTTACACCGAGTCGATCACCCCACTCATCTCCGAGCTATTTTCGTTCGTTGTCGGTTCTATCGTATTCGTCTAAATCCTCATAAATGTGTTTTTTGCGTAGAATCTGGCCGTCTTCTAGGTTTCATCATTTCACGTCAAGGGATCAGGGTGGATCCAATTAAGGTTGAGGCGATTCTTAATCTCTCTCCTCCTTCTACACTGCGCCAGTTGCAAAGTTTGCAGGGGAAAGCAAACTTTCTTCGTCGTTTCATTCCTAATTACGCTGAGATTACTCGTGGTTTTACACGGCTACTAAAGAAATATTCAGAGTTCATCTGGGATTCTGTTGCCAACAATGCTTTTGAGGTGTTGAATTTGTCCCTCACAAGAGCTCTGCTTCTCTTTCCTCCTGATTATAGCCGTGATTATTTTCTTTATCTTGCTTCCTCTGAGTATACCATCGGCATGGTTCTGGTCCAAGAGGATGATGTGCACGATGAACATGTTATTTATTACTTGAGTCGAAGTCTCACATCCACGGATATCAAGTATCAACATGTTGAAAAACTGGCCTTGGCTGCCGTTCAAGGTGTTCAACATTTTCGGCATTATATCCTCTCCAGGAAATCTATAGTGATTTCCCATTGCAACCCCATGAAACATATTTTGACACGTCAATTGCTGGGGGGAAAATACTCCAAATGGATTGTCATACTCCAGGAGTTTGACTTGGAATTCAATTGCGCCACGTCTAAGAAATCCTTAGTTTTCGCTGAGTTGATATGTGATTTTCCTCACTCTGCCACGGAAAAAGTAGCAGTAGATTCATTACCCGATGAATCTCTTTTTCTTATTAGCACTAACGATCTTTGGTATGGAGATATTATTATATATCTCCAAACCTAGACTTTTCGGCCTTCTTTTTCTAGTACTGAACGACGTCGCATACGCTATCAAGCGCGTCACTACATCATCCTTGGGGATACTCTTTATCGTCAGGGAATTGACTCTGTTTTTCGACGTTGTGTGACATTTGATGAAGCCAAGAAAGCTCTGAATGACTGCCATTCCATAGAATGCGGTGGTCATATGTCTGGGTATGCTATTGCCCAGAAGATCTTACGCGCAGGATATTTTTGGCCTTCCTTGTTCAATGACTGCATTATTGTCGTTCAGAAATGCCATGCCTGCCAGACCTAGAATCAGAAAATTCGGTCACATCCTGCTCCTCTTCATCTTGTGGTCTCAGTTGGTCCTTTTGCAAAATGGGGCATCGATTTTATGACATGTCACCCTCACTCGGCCGAGGGGCATGGTTACATCATTGTAGTTGTTGATTACTTTACAAAATGGGCCGAAGCGATGCCAACATTCGATAATACTGGAAATACTGCAGCGTTGTTTCTTTTTAACCATGTCATAGCTCATTTTGGTGTTCCCCAAGCTATCGTTACTGATCACGGTAGTCATTTTAGGAATTTTATGATGTCTGAACTTATGGAAAAGTTGGGTCTTCGTCATGATAACTCAACACCCTATTATCCGCAAGCTAATGGCCAAGTCAAAGCGATAAACAAAGTTCTTATAACTATGCTTCGACGGATGATAGGAATTCATAAAACAAGCTGGCACACGATGTTGTTTTTGGCATTGTGGGCATATCGGACGTCTGTCAAATTCGCTACGGGGTTTACGCCTTTTCGATTAGTTTATGGTGTGGAAGTCATTCTTCCTATAGAATGTGAGATGCCTTCTCTGAAGCTAGCTCTCAAACTCTTACCCAATACTTCTGCTGAAGAAGAACGTCTATTGTATCTGATGCGATTAGACGAAACTCGACGTGACGCCACTCTAGTAATAGAAGCCCAAAAGAAATGTGTCAACGCACAGTATGACAAGCATGTCAAGCCTCACGTTTTCTCTGAAGGTGATCTTGTTCTTCTTTATGAACAGGATCGAGATACGTTAGGAGCTGGGAAGTTCGAGCCAATGTGGCAAGGACCTTATATTGTTCACCGAGTGTTGGAAAAAGGAGCATATGAGCTGGTTGATTACGATGGTATCCCTTTGAGTGAACCCAGGAATGGGTTGTACTTGAAGAAGTATTATGCATAAGTCATTTGTTCACAAATACTTGTATTTTATGTATCATACTTTGCGTGTGTTACTTTAGTTTGCTTTTGACGTTATCTGGTCTCTGCCTTTATGTGACGTTGTGTTTGATTGCCAGATGTCGGAATCTTTGCTACCCTATATTGGCTTCGCTGATGGTGCTAGCCATAGTACTCGGAACCTAGCTTCTACTACGTGGGCAATCTATACCCCAACAAGCGAACTTGTATCTTTACGAGGTGTATGTCTTGGACGTGCAACCAACAACATTGCAGAGTATAGCGCCGTGATTGAATTATTGGTTGATGCTATCTCACTCAGAATTCGTCATTTGGTTGTACGACTCGACTCGCAGCTTGTAGTACTACAGCTAAGTAATATCTACTCTATTCGAAGTCCTACTTTGTTAAGGGTGTATTTGCGAATTCGCCTCTTGGAACGTTATTTCGATCACATTGAATATCAGCATATTGCTAAATGTCTTAATACATTAATAGATGCATTGACTAATTATGTATTGGACAGACATTTGAATAATTTATAAATCAAACACATTTAAATTCACACAATATAACGTAAACTGGTAGAAGCCATCTGTATATAACGATCAAAAGAGTTTGTTGTTTTTACAAAAAGTTTGTCCGAAGACCAAAATATCAAAATTTGAAGCTTATAGCTTCTACAAAGTAACGCCATGGATGATGTTCACGGTAACACACAACTTCTCTAGCAACCCTATGGAGAAGTCGACCCATAGCTGCTGATACCCCTACAGTGTGACATTGATCGCGTCGTGGAATCTCTTCCAGAGTCATATCTGGAATATCTGTTGTTAGGCCTTCTAAATTCTATTCCACCACCTGATAATCTTCGGCATACTGTGGTGCTGCTAGTGATACTTATCCTCGTCGCTGGATAGGAGAAGTGCCAAGAGGTATATACGGTCCAACATCTGTGTTATCAACCAACATTTTGTCTTAGTCTTCAGATAAACATATAAAACAAAAAAACATTTGAATATGATAAAAATTCAAAAACATTTAAAAAGAGAAAATGTGTGTACTTCTTACCGAGGTCTCCCCACTAAGCGTCCTCAGGCAGTTCTAGATCCGGATCTCCTCGGAAATCCAACTCGGCATAAGCGTAGTCATCGACCATCAGCATCTGGTTACGGAGCCAGTCAAAGAAAATATCGTCATACTTGACGATTGGTCCTACCACATGCCGGGCCATAAGTTGACACCATCTAAGCATCCTTGGATCCCTAGGACCCGGTAGATTCCACTCAACCTAAAGTCT
The DNA here is from genome assembly GCA_009831015.1 of Picea engelmannii. Classification (NCBI taxonomy): domain Eukaryota; kingdom Viridiplantae; phylum Streptophyta; class Pinopsida; order Pinales; family Pinaceae; genus Picea; species Picea engelmannii. The sequence continues at coordinate 345,176 of ML795038.1, read as the reverse complement.
AAATACGGGGACCCTCTATAGGAAGAAGGACACTAGTAAAGATCCATACCCAAATTGTTTCAATTCACCTCACCTGCATTTATTTAATTGCCTTTTGATACTGCAAAGCACAACATCAGCCCAGTTGAATACTCGAGGCTCAGTACACTCGATGACGTACTGGAACTAGCTCTGTAATGCCATATGAGGAGCAGAACTCCCCGCCATCCGAGCTATAGTAAAGAGGATAGTGCGGAGGGTCAAGTCTTGTACCCCCCAGATAGCAACTTTTCCCTTTTTCCTCTCAGCCTCTGGTACACAGTATTGATTGCAGTATTCACTTATCTTGAGGCCACCACCTCTACTACCGGTCAGACTGACATGATACCCACACCTGGACAACCCAGTCAAAAATTATATGTCCTCAATGTCTATGGACAAAGTATGAGCTCCTACATTGAAAACCTGTTGATCTGGGTCCCACATATGGACTAGATACTCCAGTAGTCTGACCTGGGCCCTCATGCCCGGGATGCGAAAGTATTTTAAGAGCCCACGATCTCTCAATGCAGCTATAGTGGGAGGATGATTCTCGGCATTTTCATTATCCTCTTCATGTTCTCATTCTCGCCACTCAAGCACCATGTTTGTGGCTATTTACCTACACAAGGAACATAAAAGGAGGATTAATGATTTTGTTCATGATCTAGATATTTTTCATTGGCTAAATATTTTAAAAAAATTTGAGTTATGTGGTTCTCGCAAGTGACTCATTTACACAGTGCGAACACCTCGTAGGTGACTCAAGGCTCACCTGCGAGAACGTATCATTCTCGCAGGTCCCGTATGGGCTGCCTGCGAGAATTTCAATGTGCAAGTAGAGTTCAAAAAACAACTTGAAACCAAAAAATTAATCAATGAAATTCAAAATTTAAACCATGAAGATGTCAAGAATGAATGACTTACCTCAATGCTACAGACGGCTCGTCGAATGATCTCTTGTAGCTCTCGCAAATCAACGCTGAATTCAGAGGGTAAAAAGGGGGTTTTGGAACTCAATAGTGGAAATATGAAATGATATGGTAAAAATGATTATTTACCCATTTAATTTACTTTTTACTATGTCATTTTGGGTTTTTTATGCTTATATATTGATTAAAACCTAATCACTAATATCAAGATGAGTATAATGACTTGCAGGTGTGATGACGCTGATAACTAAACACAAGGGTATGGACATATTTTTCTTCGTTATGGCATATTTTCATTGTTTTTATGGTTTTTACATAAAACCTCGAGCATCGTTTTTGTCCGTTCTTACGCTCGTAAATACAAGAGAATGTGATCGAGCATAGTTTTATCACTTTTTCGGGCTCAACAAGGTTATATGAAAAATGAACCCCCATGGAGTCCTCTTTAAGCTCTTTTCAGACTCTTTAAACATGAAAAGATCGTCGAGCGACCTTGCTATTTTCACGCTCGCTAAAGTATTTGAAGTACGCGTCTGGTAAGCGATAATTTCTCTATTTTTCGGTCTTATCCAGACTATTTTACGAAAAAGGAACTGAGAGAGTTCTCTTTTAAAGTGTTTTTCCAAACTCTATAATCTTGAAAAACCTTCGAGTTTACTATCTCTAGACTCGTTAAACAAACATTGATAGACCCGTGATGGGACCGAACCACTCCTTCTCAGGGTTCGTTAAATATACTCCGAGGGACTCGTCCGAAGGATGAGCTTATATCAACAAGCATATGTGATCCTCTTCAAGCTTGCATAAAATTAAAGAGGTACTTGCTAGAAATGGTGGGGGGGAATTTGGGAAAGGGATATGTTTCATCTTCGTATTGATTGGCAGTAAGTGTCATTCTTGAACATTACACCCCCTATTCATCATTTGAAGCCGGTTTGGGAAATCCATTTGTCTCTCATTCGATTTGCTACAAGGTCATTTCCTGTGTCGTCTTTGAGTCAATGCTGCCAAATCATTGGTCGTGTCATTCATTTGAAACCTATATTGAGCCGGCCATCTGTAGTTATCCATTCTCTCTGAGTCGGCCTTCCCTGTGTCCAATCCAATTTGCAAAATGCTCTGTTTCACCTTCAAACTCTGTTACTCATTTTGTTTCATTGATGGGGGATACATCAAGGCCCTCCTGTGATGAGTTTTGTTCCCTCGACTTCAGCTCATTATCCGGAATCAAAACTTAGAAATTATTTAGTACCTTGGAGCTTGCATGCCTCAATGGCAAGTTTCCTCGCTTTCAACAGTGGGTTTACATCATTGACCCCTGATCGAAAGATTCCGTTGAATGTTCGACATCAACTCATTTATTCACACTCGATGGATTGTACTATGGTACCTTGGGAGTCATTGACATCAATGGTGATTTCCCTCGTACTTGTTAACGGTTTTATCATTGACCGATAATCAAGTGGTTTCTACCATGTTCGACTTCAATACATGTAATCACATGGTTAGATTTGTATTTTTGGGCGATGAGATTGAAGACCCTGGATATTATCTTTGCGATCCAGGTTGCGATGGAGTATGTATAAGTTGCGACACATAGATCCATTGTGTATGTTTTGTGGCTATGTCGTCTTGATTTGAAATTTTTCGCATAGATCCACAGTGTATTCAGGTGTCTATGTTATATTTTGACAGCATGGATCCACAGTGTATGATTGGTGGCCATGACCCATGTCTACAATGGTGTCAGTCTGTGATCTGAGTATGGGAATGCCTACCTCAGAATTGATATATATGATACTCTGCAGATGCTTGATTGTTCTCAGGTTTCCGATTAGATGTGCTCCTGGTTCTCGACACACACATGCAACTTACAAAGTCTATCGACTGTCACTCGTTCCAATCTCAGACTTTGGGGGGCATTCTGTTACCCATGATTTTGGTCGTCATGATGATGTATTGAAGATGGTGTACTCAGGCTCTTCATTAGAACTTTCTCCTAAGAAAAGTTACTTTCATCTCTTTCCAGAAATCACATTTTTGAGGAAGGTCCGCAGGCTACCAATACATTTGTCTGCGAGAATGCATAATTCTCGCAGGCTGCCTTAAGCCAGGGTGAAAGAAGTTCGCACTGTGTCTAACTGCTAGGGTGCGAACACTTTCTAAAGAAGGGAAAAAGGATGATTTCTTGAAGCTTCTAGAAGGGAATCTTCTAGAAGGATGAGATGGCATTCGAATGGTTATCTAAGTACTGGATTTCCTGATATTTTGGGATCATTCTTATCTAAGTAACTAATTCATTCTCTCCTATATATTGAGGGGATTCTCATGGAAAAGGTTAGAATCAAACTAGCAAGAGATTTATTGGAGAATTAGTGAAAGCCTGTGTGAAGGACTGAAGCTACAACAGCTAGGAACTCCAGCAAGTTTATCAAAAGTGGTTGATCTTCTTCATACAAGTGAGAAAGTGTGTGTGTCAGAGCCAAGGTCCATTGAAAGGAGGTTTGAAACATCAAGGCTCAGGTTGTAAACTTTGCTTTCCATCAATATAATACAGTAATATGTCTCTTTCCCATAAAGCTAAGTCTACTTTATTGTATAACTCCTTGATCATATACTTAGATTGATTGTTGAATATGTTGAGTTGTCTTCACTTCAATTGGTTTGTATTGTTGTGGTCTTGACGACACAAGAGCATTGGAGCGAAGCTGGAACAACAAAGACCAAAGGAAGTGATCATAAGGTATGTTCATGATTCTTGCCTCCTAGTTCATTCAATAGTCGAAATCTAGGGAAAGAGTATTATTCTGTCTTGATTTGTTCTAGATCCAGGTGGATCTAGGGAGATCGGTTTGTGTCCGCACTTACATATTTATCCAATAACACAAGGTGTTGTGGAGCTCGGTCATTCTTTTCGAGGTCGGCCAATCGTGGATGACTTAGATCTCGGCAGGATCCACATTTACACCCTTCTCATCCATGATGTATCCTAAATATTTGATTCTCTACATGTCGAAGGAACACTTCTCCAAATTGGCATATAACGTTTTGTTGGATTACTGAGAGGGGGGGTGAATCAGTAATAGAGAAATTTAATCCTTTTTAACCATATAATCCAAGTGTTATATCAATGTATCATTATCATCCAATAACTGTAGAGTAAATAATCAATGAACAAATGAAAAATCATACACATACACAGTACACTGATGTTTTACGTGGAAACCCAAAGTGGGAGAAAACCACATAATGTTTTTTCTTATATGTCTTGAATAATTACATTCATTGGAAGAGCCAACTTCCTTTGTTTTCCAGCTGCAACTGGATGGAGGCTCCAACCCCCTAGTTTCTCAGGATAAAACCTTAGGGAAGCTCTAACTCCCCAATTCTCTAGCTACAACCAAAAGGAGGCTACAACCCCCTATGTTCTTTGGCTACAACCACCTGTCCTTGCTTCGTCCAACCGCCATGACGTATAAGTAGTATGATGGAACCATTGTCACACTATAACTTTGAGATATATTGTTGTAAACATGTACCAATAAACTTGCACCAAACAACCTATACCAATAAACCTGAACCATGCATCAACCTGTACCTCAACCTGTAATCAACATGTACCATAAACAAGTGAATCAACCATGCACCAACCTGTACCAAACAAACTGTAATCAACCTGTACCATAAAAAAGTGCATCCAACCATGTACCAAGTATGTACCAATCATGTATCAACTACTCATCAATTATGACTCATCAAGATGTACCAACATCATCAACTATACACCTCATGTATGTGCCAACTCATCAACTACTTGTCTCAACCATGTACCTAACATGTACCTCAACTAAAATACCTCATCAATTTCATCATCCAAATATGATTTGTAACTCTGTAATATACCTGGTTTATATGATCACATACCTCCAAACCTTCCTTAACTTTAACAACAAGAGACTAGCATTTTCATCAAACTTTTCTTTAGTCTCACATGACTAGTTTTGGATTAGTCAACAACCCCAACTTGAAATAATCATAACTATGTACCTGTAATGAATAAAAACATGAAAATAGTAAACAATGTTCTTCAGTGTGTGTTATGAAATTCCTCCAGGTGTCACTACTTGGAACCTCTCAGAAAAGGGGTTATATCAAAAATGGCATACCTTGTTGAATTTTGGCTTATTCTAGAGAGCGAACTTGTAGAGCGTGCCGCACAGAATATTTGTTGTATGGATTTGAAAATTTTACACATAATAATACAGAATGTACTATAACCAACACATTTTTTCTTACTTAATTTGGATCTCTTATGAAGAAGTTATGACGTTTTTACCTAAAACACCTGTTTTAGACTGGTTTTAGGACTAGCCACAAACCCTATTTCCCACAGAGTGTAACCCCAAAACTGCAATAACCCACAAGATGAAATTTGTACCAAATCTACTTGGATATGTTTTCTCAATGTCCTATCAATTTCATGGTCTGAATCGTTCTAGAAAAAAAATTATTGCGAAAATGGTGAGATGACCTATAAATAACATACCTTAGAAAGCATCATCAAAATAATTTATCCTCCCTTGAATTTCGGTCTTCTTTACTTAACCTTATCTCTGAAAATTGGCTTATATATCATTTGGTTACCTTAGTCACCTATAGATATTCAATATGCTAAAGTGTGATATAAAATGAGAGAGTTGTGCCTCTTATTTATACTTTCATGTAGCTTCCTCAAGGGATTACATTTTAACCATCTTAACCCACTTTCCTTATTTTAGGGTTAACCAACTTCTAACCACTTGTCCAATTAGTAATTTGTCCTTTAACTTTATTTTTTAAATCATTTATTTTGTATCCACTTTGACTTATAGTACACTCATCACTTTACTTTAACTCAAGGGGTTACCTTCTAACCATCTTAAACCACTTTCCTTATTTTAGGGCTGACCCACTTCTAACCGCTTGTCAACTTAGTTATTTCTCCATTAACTTTATTATTTAAATAATTTCTTTTGTATTCACTTTGAATTATAGTACACTCATCACTTCACTTTATTATTTACCTTGTAAAAATCTCTTAAACCACTTTGACTACTTTGACCTTTTGGGGTTTCTACATGATGCATGAGGGTTCTCCAACTTCACATGGCCATAACTCTCTAACTGTGAGGATTTATGTGAGTTCTAGGTGTGTTTGTTCTAGTGAATGGATTTTTCTTCTAGTCTCAACTCCTGCATCTTTGTTTTCGATAATCTGATCTAAAGGATGATTCTTTTGTACTCGTCCGCTAGGTGACTTTGGAGTCACTTGTTGAACTTGATCTTCTACTTCTATCAGATTCTCCATATTCCCCTTCTACTTCTTTTTTATCTTCTGTTTCTTCTTTGTAAAGTTGTTCCATTGATTCATTTTCTTCTTCCTTTAATTCTTGTCTACCTATTTCATCAATTGTTATGTTGATGCTTTCCACAAATTTGTTCAATTTCAGGTTGTAACACTTGTATTCTTTCATTGTACTTGATTAACCAACAAGTACTCCTTTGTCCACATGAGAGTCAAACTTCCCCATTCTGCCATCTTCTCTTTTGATGTATCATTTTCTTCCAAAAAATCTGAAGTGCTTCGCATTTGCTGGTCTTCTTTTCCATAGCTTATAGGGAGTTTTGTTAGTGTTTTTTATGAGCATTACTCTATTTTGAATGTGAATTGTTGTATGCACTACATGTGTCCAAAAAGTATCTGTCAATTTTGAATCCATTAGCATTGCTTGAGCCATTTCATGTACTGTCTTGTTCTTTCTTTCAACAACTCCATTATGTTGAGGTGTCCTAGCAACGGAGAATTTCCTTTTTATTCCATGACTGTTTTAGTAGTCCATAAATTCTTTTGAATTTAACTCTCATCCATTATCATATCTCAAGCATTTGATTTTTTAATACATTTCATTTTCAACCATTTCCTTGTAGATCTTGAAGTTTTCAAAAGCTTCTGACTTATTCTTGAGAAAGAAAACTACAGTCATTCGTGTATAATCATCAACTAATAACATAAAGTATTTCTCACCTTTTAAACCCTTTGTTGTAGTTGGTCCAACTAGATCAGTATGCACCATTTCCAATGGTCTTGTTGTTGAATATTCTTTTGATTTGAACTTGGTCCTTTTTTTTTTCCTTGTTGACATTGCTTGGATAAAGTGTTGGTTGGTTTCGTGATCTAGGGAATTTATTTGATTGCTTATCTTTTTCTGACTTTGAAAAGGTTATCAAAATATATGTGACCCATTCTTTTGTGCCATATCAAAATTTCATCTTCCTTTCCTAGACAACACTTTTCATTTCCAATTTCACTTAACAAATATATGTTGCTTGAAGTTCTCGCAGTTGTAGCAATCAATTTTCCTGAACCTTCTTTTCTTATCTCGCACTTTAATGAATAGAAAGTAACTTTATGACCTTGGTCACACATTTGAATCACACTTAGAAGATTATGTTTCATATCTTCTACTAGTAGAACACTTTCTACTTTAGTATTCTTGTTCCCAATTCTGACTATTCATTTTCCAATGATTTTAGTTGAATCATCATTTCCGAAGGAGAGTGATACATCTCTTTCCTTTACTAATGTAAGAAACCTGTCTCTATCACCTGTAATGTGTTTTGAACATTCACTGTCAACATACTAACCATGTTTATTCTGATTAGCTTGTAGAGCGAGTGTGCATTCTTCATTTTTGTATTGATTATGATTTCTTATCCATGTCCTTTTCTGAGGTTCTTGTCTATGATTGTTGTTGTTCTATTGTGGTTCTCTAGGAGGGATTTTCATTCTGCAATATTTGGCCATGTGTCCAAAGTTGTTACACTTGTAGCATTCCACTTCAATGCTTAATGATTCAAACCTGGTGTAACTTATTCTCTGTGTTTCACTAGGAATTCTTGGATAACCCTTTTGTGTATGACTTTCAAAGTTGTTTATGTTGTTGTTGTTAGCTCTGCAATTCACAGCTTTATGTCCAAAATTATTACATGCATAACATAAACCAAAAAATATATTTTGATACCTGGGAGTTGAAGATATTCTAAAAGGAGGTTATCTTATGAATCCTTCTTCTTCCTGAGACCTATCTGTTTCTATCGGTCATTGATTCTGAAATCTGAATCTTCTCGGTGGAGGAGTGTCCTTGTAATTTTCTTTGTAGACCCCCCTATCCCCTTTGATTGTTTTTGCATATATTTTTGGATATGTTTCTTGCTCTGTTGTTTTGAAGCTTGATCCATTTTCTGTCTGATTGTATCCAAGTCCGAACTCATCATGATTAGGCCTTTGACTACTGATAATTTCATTCAAAACTTTTGAGTTGTTCTGCATATTTTTCTTTTGAAGATCCTTTCTTAATGTGAGAATCTATGCTTCCAAATTTTCAATGATCTTGTCTATTCCTTCTAGCTATTCTTTTAGTTCTTCTTCAATTCTTTTATCTTATTCAATTTGAACCTTCAAATTTGTGATCATTTGTTATAATTCCTTAGTGTCTTCTTTCTTGTCTAGTTCCGCTTGTAGCTTCTTGTTTTTCATCTTTTCTCTTCTGATAACTTCTATGGAACTCAACAATTCCTCTTGGTAGTCAACTTCTACCTCTTCAATTTCTTCTTCGGCTTCTTCATATTCTTCTTCGAATTCTTCTTTATAAAAGTCTTCTACTGTCATGAATAGAACCATTTATGTCTTAGTGTCACTGACTTCATCTTCATCTAATGATGAGATGTCTTCTTTGGTGCATAATCTTTTCTTGAAAACTTTCTTTGTGGTTCTTTTGTCTTTATATGTTTGTTTGTTTTTTGAGTAACCTTCATCATTTCTCTTTTTCTTATGAGGACATTTGTTAGAAAAATTACCAATACCATCACAATTAAAACAAATTAAAGGAAGCTTACCTCTATACCTGTCGTTGGTTCCCTTTTTCATTCTTTTGACAAAGTTGGCCACTTATTCATCATCTTTTGAGACGTCACTATTGTTTCTATGTTGTTTTTCTTGTTGCTTTCCCTTTTTCTTTGATCTTTTGGATTCTTTCAAGGCTACTTCTTTTACCTCTGGATTTTCCTGTTTAGTTCTCATTTCATATGTTGTGAATATTCCATGTAGTTCATCCATTCTTATTTAATTTATATATGCTCTTTCTTCTAGTGTTGATATCTTAGGGTCTAGTATCATAGGAAGAGATCTTGGTACCTTTCGAACAATTACAGATTCTTGAATTTCTTCTCCCAATCCCATGATTGAATTTACTGTTTCATCGACTCGTAAGAATTAAGCTGCAATATTCTCATCTTCCTTCATCTTTAGTTGTTCAAACTGACCTTTGTAAGTTTGAAGCTTTGTTTCTTTGACTTTTGAATCTCCTTCATAAATATTTTGAAGTTTGTCCCAAATATCTTTAGCGGATTTACAATGTGCAACTTTGGTGAATACCATTTCACCAAGACCATTGAGAAGTGAATTTGTGGCTTTGGAATTATTCTGACCGACTTTCACTGCTTTGTCATTTGTTGGCGGAACTATTGGTACTATGTATTCATCTACAATTGATTTCCAAATTTCAAATCCATGTGCATGTATATATTTATTCATCCTTATGCTCCAAAATGCATCCGTTTGTCCATCAAACTGTGGTATTCCATTTTTATACAAGTTGTTTCTCTCCATGATCTACCTTTCAGTGGTTAAACTGATTTCTGAAGGAACCTTCTCTAATACCAATTGTTGGATTACTGAAAGGGGGGGTGAATCAGTAATAGAAAAATTTAATATTTTTTAACCATATAATCCAAGTGTTATATCAATATAGCATTATCATCCAATAACTGCAGAGTAAATAAGAAATGAACAAATGAACAATCATGCACATACATAGTACACCAGTGTTTTACGTGGAAACCCAAAGCGGGAGAACACCACATAATGTTTTTTCTTATATGTCTTGAAAAATTACATTCATTGGAAGCACCAACTTCCTTTGTTTTCCATATGCAACTGGAAGGAGGCTCCAACCCCCTAGTTTCTCAGGCTACAACTTGAGGGAAGATCCAAATCCCCAATTCTCTAGCTACAACCAGAAGGAGGCTACAACCCCCTATGTTCTCCGGCTACAACCAAAACGTGGCTACAACCACCTTTCCTTGCCTCGTCCAACCGCCCTGACGTATAAGTAGCATTATGGAACCACTGATACACTATCACTTTGAGATATATTGTTGTAAACATGTACCTATAAGCTTGCACCAAACAACCTATACCAATAAACCTGAACCAGGCATCAACTTGTAGCTCAACCTGTAATCAACTTGTACCATAAAAAAGTGCATCAACCATGCACCAACATGTACCAAACAATTTGTAATCAACCTATACCATAAACAAGTGCATCCAACCATGTACCAAGTATGTTCCAATCATGTATCAACTATGACTCATCAAGATGTACCAACATCATCAACTATACACCTCATGTATGTGAAAACCCATCAACTATGACACATCAAGATGTACCAACATCATCAACTACTTGTATCAACCATGTACCCAACATGTACCTCAACCAAAATCCCTCATCAATTTCATCATCCAAATATGATTTAGAACTCTATAATATATTGATCCGGATTATTTTCGGCATGAAATGAGAGCAGAGATATTATAAAGAAATGTACAGATACATCTCAGATATCCAATAATATAACATAAATGTATCAGAGATGAAACCATAAACACGGAGATATAGTAATACACAATTTTCTATTAATGAGCAAAAAATGTACAAAGACTGTAAAAATACAGAGTGAAAGACTTGCTAGAATGGTGGCAGCTTATCTCTAAGAAGAGATGTGTCCTCTACTCGCATTCGAAAGAAGATGATTGTTACAATAAGGCTCTAAGGGCCTTTTAAACATAAGTAAAATCCAAAACCCTAACCCCGAAAGATGAAAAGCCAAAAGGTTTGTGGGCCCCATTGGGGGTAGTTGATACATCAACTTCTCAGGGGCATAAATTTTGCATACGATCTTTGTTTGGGGTGCTCGATACCTTGTTATAAAAATCTATCCAAGGACTGCAACTTTGATGTGAGAAACATTGAAGGAACTCCCATGTTTCTCCCTGTTTTCCAAAAAATGTCGTTTAGGGCCTCAAAACAACTTTGGAAGTTCAGGACATGAAAACCTACTAAAAATAGTAAATTACCAAAATTGACAGAAAATTGTTTTGAGCCAGTTGGAAAAGGTGGGTGGCCACTGATATCCACCTGTATCAATCCTCCCTCCTTAGGAAGCAATGGTCTCCATTTTTTTGAGTTCTTAGGGGAGAGGGAAAAGCATTTGTTGAATCTGCATCATGATGAGTTTCTTACATTGTTGGAGAAGTTGCGTTGCTTAGCTTGTGGAAGGTTGTCACAAACCTGTTGCTAGCAGGGTTGACTTTATTCAACCAGTCGGGCTATCTGAGATGACTATGTGCAGATAAAAAAAAATTGTTTTTCTGCAATCTTGTCGACCTGTTTCTGTTGGATAGAAGGTTCTTGGGTTGAGGTTGTAGTGGTTGCAGTATCCTTATGTTCCTCGTTTGAATAGATTGTGAAGAAGCTGAATTTTGTAGTATGAGATACTACCTTGTAGCACTATTTAGGTGGGACAATAGTTGGAACTGCCTCTGGTATTCTATAGAGATGACCCCCTAGAGTAACAATGACAATATAGGGTTGAGACTCATAAATAGCATGGCGCTTCCACATATATGGTTGTCCCAACAAAACATCACAGAAATCCAATGGGGAAACATCACATAATACCTCATCGTTGAAGGGCTAGATGTCGTATGACAATCGCCACTGTTGGTTGACATGAAGATATCGTCCTTGGCGAAGCCACATGATGTTGTATGGTTGTGGGTGTGGTTTTGTCAACAATCCCAACTGTTTGACGACCTCTGTTGAGATGAGGTTCTTTTGGCTTTCACTATCAACAATAAAATGAAGCGGGGTCCCCTTCACCCACATCTGTGAATGAAAAAGGCACTCCCCCTCTTCAATATCTGTTGGTTCTTCTGGTTAAATTGTTGCAGTCGCGACAATATAAGTGGGGTCTGCATCGATGATATGTCTTTTACCAATATTTTTAGAATCGGATTCTCAATCAGATGATCTGTCTTTTACCGCTGCAATCAAAAGAAGATGATTTTTACAATAAGGCTCTAAGGGCATTTTAAGCATAAGTAAAATCCAAAAACCTAACCCCGGAAGATGAAAATTCAAAAGGTTTGCGGGCCTCGATTGGGGTAGTTGATACGTCAAATTCCCAGGGGCGTAACTTTTGCATACAATCTTTGTTTGGGGTGCTCGATACCTCGTTATAAAAATCTATCTGAGGACTACAACTTTGATGTGAGAAACATCGAAGGAACTCCCATGTTGCTCCTCGTTTTCCCAAAAAATGTCGTTTAGGGCCTCAAAACGGCTTTGGAAGTTTAGGACCCGAAAACCTACTAAAAATAGTAAATTACCAAAATTGCCACAAAATTGTTTGGAGTTAGTTGGAAAAGGTGGGTGGCCACCGATATCCACCTGGATCAATCCTCCATCCTTAGGAAGCAATGGTCTCCATTGCGTTGAGTGCCAAGGGAGAGGGAAAAGTGTTTGTTGAATTTGCATCTTGATGAGTTGCTTACCTTGTTGAAGAAGTTGTGTTTCTTAGCTTGTGGAAGGTTGTCACAAACCTGTTGCTAGCAAGGTTGACTTTTTTCAACCAGTCGGGCTATCTGAGATGACTGTGTGCAGAAGGAATCTTTGTGTTTTGTTTCAATCTTGTCGACTTTCTTATGCTGGATAGAAGGTTCTTGGGTCAAGGTTGTAGTGGTTGCAGTATCCTTTCGTTCCCCGTTTGAACAAATTGTGAAGAAGTTGAATTTTGTAGTATGAGATACTACCTTGCGGCATTTTTTAGGTGGGACAATAGTTGGAACTACCTTTGGTATTCTGTAGAGATGACCCCCTAGAGTAACAATGACACTACGGGGTCGAGACTCATAAATAGCATGGAGCTTCCACATATATGGTTGTCCCAACAAAACATCACAGACATCCAATGGGGAAACATCACATAATACCTCATCCTTAAAGGGCTAGATGTCGTATGACAATCAACACTGTTGGCTGACACTAAGATCTCATCCTTGGCGAAGCCACACGATGTTGTATGGTTGCAGGTGTGGTGTTGTCGACAATCCCAACTGTTTGATGACCTCTACTGCAATCAGGTCCTTTTGGCTTCCGCTATCAACAATAAAATGCAGTGGGGTCCCCTTCACCCACATCTGTGGATGAAAAAGGCACTCCCCCTCTTCAGGATATATTGGTTCTTCTGGTTGAATTGTTGCGGTCGCAACAATAGAAGTGGGGTCTGCATCGATGATCTATCTTTTACCAGTATTTTCATAATCAAATTCTGAATCAGGGTTCGGCTCCTTTTTTTTTTATCTCGGCCACCAATGATTGTTTTGAGCGACAATCATTGATGTTGTGCCAGGGGATTTTGTGGAAATTGCACTATTTTCCAGTGTCCTTCTTCATCTTTCTATGAACCTTCTTTTCTGGTGGCTTAGACTAGTTTTCAGGAAGTTGTTTGTTAGGGTCATATTTCTCATACTTTGGTTGTTGCAGATTTGTAGATTCAAACTCTCGTTTTTTCTGGTGCTTAAACTTCTGCTTGATTTTAATATAATATCAATAAGTAGAAACGAGTGATAATATTCCTAGAAAATCCATTTCAGTTTGGATTTATCTCTGTAGAGCCCTGCGGTATTTCAGAACCATATGTCGCTCAGAGTCTTTGATACCCAACTTGGTGTGCAAGGTATTGAAGGCATTGGTGAAATATGGAATTGCTTGGCCCCTCTCTTGTCACAATGTAGTCCATCTCATGTATTGGTCCTCATAGTTGCCAACAGGGTAATATTGTTCCTTTATCGCATCCACAAAAAAATCCCAAGTGGGCTCGACCCCATATATTCCAGACTCCTCTGTGGAAATTTTCTCCCAGCAAGTTTCCCACCAATGTTTGACATGGGGGAGAGCCTTAAGGAGCACGAAGATGATATTTTCTTTGTCGAAAAAATTGTGAACAGAGAAATAACCTTTAAGCAGATTTAACCATTTGTCTAGGGCATCTGCATCTATCTGACCTTCAAATATAGGAATATCAAAATTGACATGTACCTTAAAAGGTGAGGTGCCTCCAAAGTGGAATCTTTATGAATATGTGCCTAATGCTATCAGCAGACGTTGAAGGATGTGGGAAAAAATCTCCATCATTTCGTCCCTCTATCGCGTGAGAGATTGCTCAAGAAACATATTGATAGAATCGTCTGCTCTGTCATTTTTATTTTCTTCAGCTATTGAGGTTTTCTTGGGTGTGCTAGAGCAATTTTCCTCAAGAGAGACAAGCTCGAGACTCAACTTTATATACTTGGACCTCATCGGGGACATGCACTAAAAAATGATCAAGAGCGGCCTGCTTTGATACCACTGATTTGGATTATTTTCGGCACGAAATGAGAGCGAAGATATAATAAAGAAATGTACATATATATATATAGGATATCCAATAATATAACATAAATGTATCAGAGATGCAACCATAAACACATAGATACAGAAATACACAATTTTCTATTAATGAGTGAAAATGTACAAAGACTATAAAAATACATAGTGAAAGACTCGTTAGAATGGTGGCATCTTATCTCTGAGAAGAGATGTGTTCGCTACTCGCATTCGCAAGAATATGATTGTTACAATGAGGCTCTAAGATCCTTTTAATCATAAGTAAAATCCAAAACCCTAACCCCGGAAGACGAAAATCCAAAAGGTTTGTGGGCCCTGATGGGGTAGTTGATACGTCAACTTCTCGAGGGCGTAACTTTTGCATACGATCTTCATTCGGGGCGCTAGATAACTCGTTAGAAACATATATCCAAGGAATACAACTTTGATGTGAGCAAAATCGAAGAAACTTCCATGTGGCTCCCTGTTTTCCCAAAAAAACGTCGTTTAGGGCCTCAAAACGGCTCCGGAAGTTCAGGACCCGAAAAAGTGCTAAAAATAGTAAATTACCAAAATTTCCAGAAAATTGTTTTGAGATATTTGGAAAAGGTGGGTGGCCATCGATATCCACCTGGATCATATACCTGGTGTATATGATCACATACCTGCAAACCGTCCTTAACTTTAACAAAAAGAGACTAGCATTTTCATCAAACTTTTCTTTAGTCTCACATGACTAGTTTTGGATTAGTCAACAACCCTAACTTGAAATAATCATAACTATGTACATGTAATGAATAAATATATTAAAATAGTACATAATATTATTCAGTGTGGTTTATACAATTCCTCCAGTTTTCACTACTTGGAACCTCTTAGAAAAGGAGTTATAGCAAAAATGGCATACCTTGTTGAATTTTGGCTTATTCTAGAGAGGGAACTTGTAGAGCGTGCCCCGCACGGAATATTTGTTGTATGGATATGAAAATTTTACACATATTACTAAAGAATGAACTCTAACCAACACATTTTTTTTTACTTAATTTGGATCTGTTATGAAGAATTTATGACGTTTTTTCCCGAAACACATGTTTTAGACTAGTTTCAGGACTAGCCAAAAACCCTATTTTCCATAGAGTGTAACTCCAAAACTACAATGAACCACAAGCTAAAATTAGTACCACAACTACTTGGATATGTTTTCTCAACGTTCTATTGATTTCATGGTCTAAATCATTCTAGAAAAAATGTTATTGCGAAAAATGGTGAGATGACCTGTAAATAACATACCTTAGAAAGCACCATCAAAAGAATTTATCCTCCCTTGAATTTCAACCTTATCCTTCTCTCTGAAATTCAGATTAAATATCCATTGGTTACCTCATTCACCTGTACATATTTAATATTCTCAAGTGTGATATAAAATGAGAGGGCCTTTCCTCTTATTTATACTTTCATGTAGCTTCCTCAAGGGGTTACCTTTTAACCATCTTAACCCACTTTCCTTATTTTAGGGTTAACCAACTTCTAACCACTTGTCCAATTAGTAATTTATCCATTAACTTTATTATTTAAATAATTTATTTTGTATCCACTTTGACTTATGGTACACTCATCACTTCACTTTACCTCAAGGGGTTACCTTCTAACCATCTTAAACCACTTTCCTTATTTTAGGGATAACCCAGTTCTAACCACTTGTCAACTTAGTAATTTCTCCATTAACTTTATTATTTAAATAATTTCTTTTGTATTCACTTTGAATTATAGTACACTCATCACTTCACTTTATTATTTACCTTCTAAAAATCTCTTAAACCACTTTGACTACTTTGAACTTTTGGGACTTCTAGATGACTCATGAGGGTTCTCCAACTTTACATGGCCATAACTCTCTAACTGTGAGAATTTATGTGAAGTTCCACATACCACTGGAATTGACATGACATGTACTATCCATATAGAATAGTATTTCCTGCACATATATCAAAACTCGTACCATTATCCATCAAACAAACTTGGATCCATTACCCAAACCTGTGTTCTCCAACTTCCTTCAAGGGTTGACATCACTAACAACCAACCTTAATAAACAATATCCCCCTTTGAAATCAATGAAAACCAACCTTAATCAACAATTTTGTTGTCGCAGGGTTTCCAATACCTATTGAATATGCTCCAAATTTTCCTCCCAATTTTTGTAGAAGATGAGGATGTCATCCAAACCTACAACAACAAAGGAGTTTGTGAATGGTCATAATATATCATCCATCATCTGCATGAATCTATTCAGGGAATTATTCAAGCCTAAATGCATGACAAACCACTCAAACATGCCTTTCTTTGGACTTGAAGGTTGTCTTCCACACATCAGTTTGCTCAATTGGCACCTCATGGTAATTTGACTTCAGTTCAATTTTACTGAAAAACTTGGTTCCCTTGAGTTGATCGAGAATATCATCAGTCTGAGGATTTGGGTATCGATTCTTGACTGTGATATTGTTCAGGGATCTATAATCAATACAAAGTCACAATTTCCCGTCCTTCTTCTGTACTAGAACATTAGGCTCCCACGAGGTGAGGAGGTTGGTCTGATGTGGCCCTTCAGAATTAGTTTTTTGGCACAGGGGCAGACCCAAGTTTCAATGCTACAACAGTGCACCAACAAAACCCTAACTACTGGCCCTTTCAGAAACACCTGCAAAGAAAATGAAGTCTCACCCAAGGTAGAGGCAGGGGTGGTTACAAGACTCCAGTGTATGCAACCTTAGTTGGGTCACAGATCTGTGATTCTAATTACTTAACAGAGAAATCAGCAGTTATATTTATCAACATTCAGTCCTTACTTATAGCGTAGTTAAACCCTAATTACAGCACAACCCAGTATTTAACCAGATCTAGCATCTAACAATACTTAGCATGATGATACAAATCAGATCTTAACAGATTCAGCACTAAGCACATGTATTACAGTCAGATCTAACATCCATCCATATTATTAAGCACTAAGCATCGACAAATCATTCATATATATTAAAGCACTAAGCACATCAACACATTGCACAAAGCAGAGAAACACAACATGTACGTGGTTCATCCCCACCCTGGGGCTACGTCCACCAACTCTTTGTCTTCTTTATTATCTTCTTCAATAGGTTACATGCATAGAGCCTCGAAAACCCTACTCCATCGAGGACATGAGATTTTCATAGCTCGCTAGATCCCCCTTCCTTGAGTAGATATAAGCATGCAACCTCTTACAATGACTTGCACTTAGCTTTGCAAGTCTCACACAGTATGCACCAAATCACTTATAGCTCTTAATCACACAGATTCAACTCTAGCACTTAGCCAACTTGCAACAACTCAACTAATTCTTACATTGCCTAGATTTCTATTTATACATACAAAATAGGCCTAAGCATGGGTAAACCCATGGGCCAACATTCCCATACCCGTTACATAATCCCAAATCCCAAAAAGGGGCCCTAAAAGAGGTCGAGATCCCGCGATCTTCTCTTCGTCTTGCACTTCGCCTTCGACAGCCTTTTGAAGTCCCAAAATCTGATCAAACATGACCAAGAATCCTCAAAACTTGGTCAAGGGCCAACATTCCCCCAACACTCACCTGTGACTCGGCCCGAGTCACTCTAATCTTACTAGTATTTCTTCAAAATCCTCAAGCTTGGCTCGAGCTGCTTCGACTTGTTTTTGTGCTACGGCCTCCTGTTCAGTGAACTCTTATATGATTGCTTCGTTGACAAGTCCTTCGAGGAATTTTTCAGCTGCAGTGACAACTTGCTCCAGCTCCACTCCTCGACCTTCAATTTCTGTGAACAGTTGGTAAGCCTCGTCCTGTACAGGTTGGAGCCTTTGAGTTACTTCCATAAATCTACTCTAAATAGTAAGGACCTGTTGTTGGGCAGTGTGTTTCTCTTGGGATCGCTTCATTCTTTTCATAGCTGACAAGGGCTTCAACTGCACTTGTATTGTCTCTACTTGATATTTCACTTCCTGGATGTGTGACTCCAGTGCCTTCAGTTATGGATTCTCAGTTATTTTCTCGTATGTCTGGGCACTACGATCACTCAGTTTCTTGCATTCTAGGGAAAGGACTTTTATTCTTTCAACTACGCTTCGAGAATTTGCTTCCCTTTGGTCCCTTACATCCTATAGGGTGTCAGGTACAATGCAGAGATCTAAATCTGTTATCCATTACTGTAGCTGATGGACAACTTTTGCAAGCTTCTCTACTTGATGTGTTACTCGATCTTCAACCTGTATCTATAATCCTGTCATAGAGCGGAGGGCTATGTTTACTGCTTCTTTTACTTCGAGTTGCTCTGCAAGCAATTATTTTTTCTCTTGATGCATCTCTGCTTTCTCCTCTTAAAACTTGGCCTGGAGATCAATCTTCTCTTGTTCTACAATTCTGTGTTGTTCTACAATGTCACCTTGTACTTGCTTCAAGGTTTGGGTAGCTTGCTCTATTTCTTCTTGTGCCCGACAAAGACAAGCTTCGATTGCATCATCTAATCGGTGGAGTTGGGCTGGCTCATCTCCCAAGTCTGGTTCTCCTGATGACAGGGGCACAATAGACACTACGCGTGTAACGACCCTTGATTATTAATTATAATTAATTTAATTATATAATCCTAAAAATTGTTTCTTATATAATATTAACTAAATTAATCATCATTAATTAATTGTTCATAATTGTCAATGGTTATTTAATTATTAATCAACTCTTTAATTATGAGAGTAAAGAATTAATAGGGTTGATAATTTAATTTATTAAAATTTACATATATGAGTGGGATAACAAACATTAAATAAAGGATAAGGAGCATTAAATAAATGGGATAAGGTATTTAATAAATGGGATAAGATATTTAATAATGGGATAATATATTAGGTAGGAATTTAATGAAAGGAAAGTCGGTGAAGGAGGGATAAGGGGGGGGGAAGGAGTTGGACGAGGGCAGGATGTTACGGGAGTTGGGGATGAATTTGGGAGAGCGGAGAATTGGCAGAGTGAAACTTGGAGTGGAATTTACACAGTGCACCGGGGTTGCTGGGGGTTTTGGGCTCGAAGGGCTAGGATATCCGTTGATATCCTAGGGCTAGGAGCTAACTAGTCGGCAGGGAGGTCAGTTTTGGGTTGTGTTCTAAAGGAGCGGGAAGGAAGCAAGCGGCAAGCAAATAGTAGCATCAGGTTCAGGTAAGAATTATGCATTGTTTTGAATTAATTTGTTATTAAATCTTGTTATATTGACAAAATTGCATACGAATCATTAAATTAGTAAAATCTCATGAATGATACGGAAGTTACTGTTATTTCATTACTGTGTTATGAAATTAGTTAGTTTATCAAAATAATTTGATGTAAAATTTAAAACCGGCCATCACATTTGGTATCAGAGCACTGGTTCAAATCTGGAACCGAGGGCCTAAATAAGGGGTAGTTTTTATTTGTACATTCTTTTGAGAAAAACTCCAGCCACGCTTAACCTGCACATAAAACATAGAACATTAATAAAAATAAAAATAAAATTAAAACCATCTACATTATCTTATATTTTTTTTTTGTTACAATACTAGTTATTGCTCTTGGCCTAGTTCTTTTACCTCCTTTAGCTTCTTTCTTTCCACATTGTTATAGAAGTTGCTTTCGCACTCCCACGTTGTATTTACCTTTTGACCAACTTTTGGGGTAATTTGTTGGACGTTAATGAAATTAACTAATCTTATTTTATCTTATCTCTCATATTTTGCATTTGTTTCCCAATTTCATTGTTTGGCCTAAACTAACATATTGCAAAAGGCTTCTTAAATACGTATCGACTGATTCATTGCCTCCTTGAATCAAAATTATATCTGCTTATATTGTTTCTGCATATGTTATATATCATAAATATTTTACACATATTAATGCCCGAATGTGCCTACAGAAAGGCAAAGAATTCCCTGACACAAAAGATACGTCTAATCTTTTTCTTTTCACCTGTCTAATGGATAGATTCGGCTGAGGGTTCATTTTTGTTTTACCACGGTTCGATTTAATTCACCTCTTGGCGAATACAACTTGTATGTCAAAGAGCTTGGGTGGTTTTTCTCATGGAGCAGCCACAGGACGGTGCTCTTATTCTGAAGCGAGGTTCCTAGAGTTCCCCAAAAACCTACCTGCCATATGCCAGTAGGAGTGACTGCGGGGGGGATTGGGATCGTTTGGATCTCAGAGCTTGAACTGGATGGAGAACTACTCTGGTTCATCTTCTCTAACATGTTTTGCCAGCACTTTGAACAGTGATAATTTTCACCAGCCTAAGCATGTTAATATGGTGCGGGATAGGGCTTACAGCAGGAGGATAGTCAATAGCAGAGGTAGACTTTCTTTCTTGACAAACTGAGTTAAGGAAATTTTGTTATTATGATAAGAAACCTTTGATGGCTACCAGGCAAACTCCTGTGGTAGCTCCTGCTATGGGAAACCCTCATTTAGAGTTTTTTGTATGACCTGGTCAAGCTCTAAAAGGGCCGATGGATATCTGTGATGCAGAAGCCGTAACTCTTGCTGTAAATATAATAATAATAAAAAAAACGTATTCACCAAAGCTTAAAAAAAAAAAAAGTGGAATAGTTGCCTCACAGAAAAGATAAGACACTAGCCATCCACCCTGATTAAAATGTATGTATCTACCATGACTGGAGAGAAATACTCCAGAGAGTTAAAGACTGATGAAGGAGGAGAATCCTCGCTAGAATACCGTGAGATTAATAATTACAGATACACTAAAACTTTCAGAAATTACACTATGCTACAGATAGTATAAGTGTGTCGTGGACTTACCAGGTGGTCGTATAACCTTCTGTATTTCCCCGGGTAAATATCTCCAGGCCGTCGTCCTCCCTCTCCGAGGAAAACACATAAACAACAATCACCAAACATACATTATTTAATGAACTAAAATTTAGCCATTAAATTTATCATTGTCTTCTCAACCATGTGTAAAATCCATCCATTGTGTCTTCTCAACCATCGATCATTGTGGGTGCTTCACATATAGTGCGGACAGATACTCTGGCTTTTCTCGTCAGTGGTGCAGCTTCTGAGTTCTTGGTTGTGTCATGTGAGATCTTCATTGTTTTGTTTGGTGGCCAAGACCCACCTTCTTGCTATGAATACCATCATTCCCACGATGCAGCATCAGTGGATACTTTGAAAATCTGGGATACCGAGTTTGTGAAACCTCTCGTCGATGATCCACCCAAATGATGGTTGCCCACTACCTTGATATCTATGCCTTACTAGACGTGATATGTAATACTATTGTTGACATGATTAACAGGAAAACCCTTGAAGAGATTCGCCTGATTTTCAACATACATATTTTCATCATGACGCTGAGAACTGTTTTGGGGCCAAGACATGCCTGGCGTTCGGCATTTGACAAATCTTCAGAGTTTGTCTTCACTAAACCGACATCTGATTTAAGCTGAGTACTACTTCTTGCCGAAAGGTTCCCTTCATCAGAGACTCGGCTTGTTTCCTCGTCTTTGAAATCTAAAGATAAGTTTAAGCCATTGAGATGATCTATTGACTCACCATCAATACTGCTTGACCTCACATTTCTTCATTGGTTTTCTGTAAGCTACAATTTAACACTTTCTGCGGGCTTCGTGGTTTCTTCTTTACTGCCTGAAGATGATGGGTAGTAAGAACAAATTTAATGATCGCCCCATGTACTTCTGCCGCCTGTAAAACGTTCTGAGGTTCCACGGGATCAACCACTGCAGCTTCTCCTGTATCTTCATCAATTATCAGATATGCATAATTATCTTCCAAGAATGCTACTGGAACGATCTTCATTCTTTCCGAACAAAATAGGTTCACCTCAACGCTGAAACAATATACAGCAAAAACCCTTGTTATTTCAGCTCTGGAATAATGGCAGACTAGGAAAACGAAAGGGGCAAAGGAAGTAGAACGCCGAGCTGAGGAAAGAGATGGGTGTTTGAGACAGGTGTTTGGTGCCGAGAACCGAGCCCGGGCACATGGGCCTCATGCGAGGACCCACGATTCCTATTCCTGTACGTGTAGTATTTCAGGAGTAGTTTATTTTATATTATTTTTTTATTTTATTTTTGTTGTAGTTTATTTTTCTGATCATTATTTCAATTATAATAAATTAATTGTTTTAAATTTTTTTATTTTACTTTTAATTATAATTATAAAAAAAAGGGGGGGGGGGTTTCAAAAAAAAATTTATTTATTTAAATTATAAATTAAACTAAGCTAAATTAATTAAATTTAACTTAATTAAAATGTGTTTAATTAAATTTAATTAATTTTAATTGGGTATTTTTATTTTTATTTAGTAAAACAAAGAAAAAATTTATGGATTCCGTGGGAATTGAACCCCGAACCTCCTTCCACCATGAAATTCTTTACAAAATCCACCCTACCAACGCGCCATGTGTTGTTTCTTTTACAAATAATTTCACATTTAAATATTTTAATTGTCATACCCGAGACCACCTGCCAAGCTATTAAGCGCCTTTTTGAGCCATACAGGTCACATGCCAAGCTATCAAGCACCAAAGACATAAATGGAGGAGCCCACAAAGGGACGTATGTGCTCAATGTGGTGTCTTGAGAAGAACACTAACGCCGAAAGGTACCTGGCGCGGGTGTACGCATATCGGCGTGAATTAATAAACATATGGTCGGGAGTCATTTTTAATCAAGTTGTAAGCGTAAATTAAAAGGGCTCGGACTAGGACAAGCGGGAAGGAGGCGGCATATGCACTAGGAGCGTAAGCATAGGAAGTGGTGAGTGACGCGCAAGGGTAACGTAGCTATAGGGCAGGAAACCAATAGTTATTTTCGTAGGGGCGAAGAAACGAAACTTAGATGCTTAAACCTAACCCTAACTTAGCCAATCCCCTAATGGAGTAATGTTTGTTTACAGACAAGTAAAGAAAACTTACGCCTAACCCCATTTCTAAAGTTTAGTAGCACCAATTTAAAACATCCTGGAACTCACCCTGACAACTTTGGTTGATGCAGGTCAAAGCATACAGGATGGTCAGGACTCGAGGGAGTCGAGGCAGGGGAGCATCATCGCAAGCACCGCCAGCGCCACCACCACCATCGCCCAAGCTAGCCCTCATACTGCGCTCGTTGGAAGCCATCAACGAGACTTTAAAGGGGCGACAACCGGTAGGGACTGAAGTGGAACCTCCACCATCTGGAACGGGTAATCCAGAAGTGTCAAGGGATTCAGGGGGAGGACCTCCACCTGAAGACATCACGCGAGAGTTGCAAAAGATCAAACTTCCGGAGTTTGTCGGAGGTCATGCCAGTGAACGCGTGGAAGCATGGTTGGAAGGCATGACCAGGTGTTTTTCCCTAAGGGACTATGCGTCCAACTCAAAGGCGAAGATCGCCATTTTTTAGTTAAGGGACAGCGCCCTGAACTGGTGGGGTAACCTGGAAAGACAACTGCACCTTACCCCAGACACGGTATCTTGGGAACTTTTCAAGGAAAGGTTCAGGAGGAAATATCTACCGGCGTACTACGAGGAACAATAGGTTGGGGCATTTCATGCCTTAGTACAGGGAAACAAAACGGTAGAAGAATATGAGATCAGGTTTATGGAACTCGTCAAATATGTGTCGTATATGGATAACGACCAACGACAGGAAGAGCACTTCGTCTATGGATTGAACCCTAGGATAAGAGCTATGGTACAGATGTGGAAACCGTCTTCAGTAGCAGAAGCAGTGGAAAATATGTGTTACATGGAAGAACATATGAACTTGACTGGGGGTGCAAGACCGACATTTCCGCATCGCCCGGGATTCGTAGGAAAGGCCCCGAGGACATTTCCTAGGGGATGGGGCTCAAGGCCACCGCCATATGGTAACAGATTTGCGCCAAGGACAGAAGTTGTAGGGATTTCAATGGCAGCGAGTGCAGCACCTCGTTCATCGCCAGCAACGCAGACAGGTCCAGTGGGACAAGTATAGTCCAGGATCTGCTACTTGGGAAGACGCCAAGACACTACGGCGAGACTATCCCTCACTATTTTGACCACCTCAAGAACATGTTTCTTGAAGGTGGGGTGTATGTAACACCACCTTTTGACTTAGATAGCCAGGATTACCTGAGGCCTATATACTTCATTTTCTAGTCACAGTGAAACTATTAAGTGATACACTTAAACCTTAAACTTTATGAACTTTTATGAATGTTTAAATGTTATTTGATGATGATGTATATGATGCGATCTACTATGTGAATGTAAACTTTATGAATCTTTAAATGTTGTTTAATGATGATGTA
This sequence comes from Picea engelmannii, assembly GCA_009831015.1. Classification (NCBI taxonomy): domain Eukaryota; kingdom Viridiplantae; phylum Streptophyta; class Pinopsida; order Pinales; family Pinaceae; genus Picea; species Picea engelmannii. The sequence goes on along the minus strand of ML795038.1, from coordinate 320,285 downwards.
TGTAATGCAATCTATTATGTGAATGTAAACTTTATGAATGTTTAAATGTTATTGATGATGATGTATATGTTGCGACACATTGTGAGAATGTGAAATAAATGAATGTTTATATGCTATTAGGATGATGTTGGATATGATGCTATCTATTTTTGGTAAATGATAATCCTGTGAATGGGTGTCGAAATTGAATTATGGGATATTATGAGATCTATTTCTAATTGGAAAACTTTGATGTTAATTTATCGGTACAGGGATACCAAATTGAAATGATGACAGTATGCAATTACATGATGATAATGCATATAAATG
>ML795038.1:286496-319128 GCA_009831015.1 Picea engelmannii | reverse complement strand
TTGACTTACTTACTGATAGTGTCGGTTAGTTGTTATGAATGTGTGAACCATGTTCTTGTTCTTTGTACCATAAGATACCTTAACTTCGGGACGAAGTTTCCTGAAGGGTGGGTGTATGTAACGACCCTTGATTATTAATTATATAATCCTAAAAATTGTTTCTTATATAATATTAACTAAATTAATCATCATTAATTAATTGTTCATAATTGTCAATGGTTATTTAATTACTAATCAACTCTTTAATTATGAGAGTAAAGAATTAATAGGGTTGATAATTTAATTCATTAAAATTTACGTATATGAGTGGGATAAAAAACATTAAATAAAGGATAAGGAGCATTAAATAAATGGGATAAGGTATTTAATAAATGGGATAAGATATTGAATAATGGGATAAGATATTAGGTAGGAATTTAATGAAAGGAAAGTCGGTGAAGGAGGGATAAAGGGGGGGAAAGGAGTTGGACGGGGGCAGGATGTTACGGGAGTTGGGGATGAATTTGGGAGAGCGGAGAATTGGCAGAGTGAAACTTGGAGTGGAATTTACACAGTGCACCGGGGGTTGCTGGGGGTTTTGGGCTCGAAGGGCTAGGATATCCGTTGATATCCTAGGGCTAGGAGATAACTAGTCGGTAGGGAGGTCGGTTTTGGGTTGTGTTCTAAAGGAGCGGGAAGGAAGAAAGCGGCAAGCAAATAGTAGCATCAGGTTCAGGTAAGAATTATGCATTGTTTTGAATTAATTTGTTATTAAATCTTGTTATATTGACAAAATTGCATACGAATGAGTTAAATTAGTAAAATTTCATGAATGATACGGAAGTTATTGTTATTTCATTACTGTGTTATGAAATTAGTTAGTTTATCAAAATAATTTGATGTAAAATTTAAAACCAGCCATCACAACGCGGTTGGACTGAAGGGCTTGTTATACCCCTCGAAACTCGACCTTAAGTCTGTCATACATTTCCTCCTGCTTAGCTTCTTTTTTCTCCACAATTTCCAGCAAAGCATTGTTGAGGGCAGCTATGATGAAGTCGAAGTCATCAGTAGTAAGCATGGTCTTCATCTTGGTCACGATGGCTCTTGATTTCTTCCAGGAAGACGGTTTCGGGGAAGAAACTTTCCACTTCTTCAATGGATCAGTCTCATCTCTCGGTGATGTTACTTCACCTTACTTCTGTTCAGCTCCTGTACCATTTATTTCTTATTCTTCGTCGTGACCCCCTTGGTCAGGGGATACTGAAGCAATATTTCCTGAGGCACTTATTAATTCTTGTACTTCTTTGGTCTTCTTCGTTTTACTGGGTCCGAGTGTATCGTGCACAATTTCTGGGCTGTCAGGATCGAACATCTTTGCAGGGTCTACTAGAATAAGGAGGTCTTCCAACCACTCTTTAGTGATCTCCTCAAGATTCTCTTCCATGAGATTTTAGTACAATTGCAGGTGTTCCTTATGTTCATCGGCTCACGCTGTAAGGTAGATGAAGTGTCTATCTGCACAGAACTTCATCAGAGGTCAGAATCTCTGTAAGGGCTTCGGAGTCATGCAGGGTTCTGCTTCTATGGTTATCCTAAATTGAAGGTAGTACATATGAAAAACAGTGTTCGACTGCCAATGTTTGTTCATATCACTCGAGTACCAAAGGGTAGTGAACTTTGCAGCAAGTGGCTTGAATGGTTCAATATTCGGGAAGGTCTCACCTTCCAACATCTCCCAAGAAACAAATGCGATAAGGATCAAGAGCTAGCTGAAATGGAACTCGTAGCCCTGATCTTGAGCTTCGCGACAGTCTAGCTCACACTGATTCACCAGGTACTTCTCCAAGTTCATCTGTAAACCTTCTACGTACTTTCACGCAAGGTCAACAACAATTTTTGTGACCTGCGTAAGTTTGTTCTTCCTTACTAACTTTCCTACAATTAACTGACAGGCAAGGCACACTGCACCATTTTGTATGGAGGCTACCTTGTAGCCTCACGTTCCCTTTTCGACATCACCATATGTATCCTTTATTTTATGTGATAGTGCGTGGTCTGTGGCTTTTTCTGGATAGAACTCTTGTGGATCGGGTCCTTGCATACTTAAGCATGTGATCCTATGGATCAATGCCAGGTCGACTGTAATCCAATGGTCTAGCCATAGGTAGTCGCCATGGTAACATGAAAGCAATAACTTGGCACAGACATTCACTTCCTGGTGCCTTCCGAAGTGTGGGATCTTCCTGACATTTAACAGAGTGGACTGCGTGAGGTTCATCGTCCACGACTGAGGGATTATCTTTGATTTCTTCCCCTTCATCTTGGTCAGGTACTTATACGGGGAAAGCATACTGTAGTTTTTTCTATCTCTAAGGTTGAAGTCACTAAACTTCAACACTGTGATCTTATCCTGCTATGCACGAACTGTGTGTATCCCCTTCGGGAGGTACGCAGTAATCATGGTGTACTCGAATTATCTTGGCACACTATCTCGACTCACTATCCTAGCTAGAGGTGGGATGTAATCTGGCAATATGGACAGGATCAGCTTCGCATTGGATAGGTCATATTTGTGTTTAGTTCTCGTTTTTGCTGATGGTCGGGATGATCTGGCTCCGCGAGTAGTTGACAGAGAGGATTGTATTCCTCTCATCGATGATGTTTGATTACTTCCATAAATCACTCTTTCAGACATTACTCTTTCAGTCATTAAGTCAATAAGAACTTCTTCGACAATTTTCTCTGCAGCGCTAAGCTCGTCCGACATGCACACTCGTGGTTGAATGTATTGTGTTCGAAGATTAATTGTTTGATGCAACGGGATAGATGGCACTAACGTGGTGGTCACTATGTGAAATTAACTATGCTGCGAGCTCTGATAGTCACGATTGGAAAAATTGTTCTCGTTGCATGGCACGATGGGATAAATAGATAACTTGGAAACAGATCTCTTGCAATGGGAGAGAAGCCTTCATTAACTCAGTTTTGTCTGTTCTGGCATGGTCCCAATAGTCTAGAGGTGAACTTTCTGATCATAAATGCCTTTCTACCCGTTCAGGCCATCGGTCAAATGGTTATACTGTATCTAATGGCTATATTTCTTCGCCATGGCGAAGTGCCATGTGACAATGTTCTGATATTCCGGTGAAGCTCCAATTTTGTAAATTTTCCTTCCACAAAGTTCCCTCAGGAACCTTTTGTAACTTTTCAATCTTAGCTCTCTAATTACTTAGTTTTCTAGACTTCTTTCCAGTGAGCTTCGTCTCGGTATTCCTTTTTCCATTATGGTTCTTATCTTCTTTTGGCAGAGTAACTTCGTGTTGTTGAGGTTCCTTCCTAGAAATCAAGGGTAATACTTCATCTATATCCGTAATAGGTACTTCAGTCTTATGTGGGTCTTCTAATGTTCTTCCAACTTCGACATCCAAATATTTGGTTTGAAATAGCTTCGCCTGGTATTCTTGTTCTTCAATCAAGTGTGCAATCCTCCTAGTCATGAAATCTTTTAACTCTTGCTTCTTTTGTTCTAAGGCTTCTTCTTCTTTTCTTTTGGCCTGATCTTTTTCAATCCACGATTTTCCTAATAACATAGCAAATGGAGCATTGTTCTCAATAAACTTAAAAACTTAAAATTCTTCCTTTGTCGAAGTTCCATGAGCACTCATAGATATCTTGGTAAGTCTTCCACATAGGGTTATCATTTTTCCTCTGAATAATCCTATTCCTCCCAATGAATTAATCATAGCAGGTTTTCCTATATCTTCCCAAGTGCTTTTTGTCATGATATTCACCTATTTTTCCTCATCCAGAACACAGCCAATGTCATAGTCTCATATTCTTGCTTCATTATTTTTCTTTGAATATCTCTAATAAGATGATATTCCAGTTGTCATTCAGGGTTTCTTGCATCTGTAGCAATAATTTCTCTGATCCTTTCTGGGGTTCTGTCATAATCTCAGTTTCTGGATCTGCCTTAGGGTTTTCTTGGTTCATATTCATTCTTTTGACCTTAGCAATCATTCTAGGGAAATCCAATACTTCATGGTCTAGATCTTTGAAATAGAGGCAAGTAGGTTTCTTTCCAGGGCATTCCTTAGCCAGATGTCCCAGTCTTCTACAACTGTAACAAAGGGTTAATCCTCTCTTTCTTTTAAATGATTCCCAACCTTTCCTATACTGCACGCTAGGATTATGGTAGCTAACCTGCAAAAAAATATCTCTAGGATCCTGCATCCATTTGCTAGTCCAAGCATTCTTTCTATGCATGGATATAACATATATTTCACTATTATTATCAGACTTATTCATATCAAATCTTATTTCTTCTATCAATGCCCTAATTTTCAAGCTAGGATAAATCTTATCAAACATACCTAGATCCATATGTTAGAAACAAATTTTTTCACTAATCTTATCTTCTTCAAACCACAAAGCTTCTAGATCTTAAAAATTTTCACTATTCTTACCTTTATCAGAGCACAAAGCGTCCAGATCTCACCTCTTTTATTTAGATCAGACTTCTTTATTTAGCACAGATCTTCACAAATCAAGTAGAATATTGCGCACTAGAGCGACAGATCTATGCACAGAGCTCTCACAATTTCAGGTCAAGTCTTTGCACAAAGCTTCTTTTTCCTCAATTCCTAGCAATCACAGTTTCAGGTCAGATCTTCGCACAGAGCTTCTTCTTCCTCAGTTTCCAGCAATCACAGTTTCAGGTCAGATCTTCGCACAGAGCATCTTCTTCCTCAGTTCCCAGTAATCACAGTTTCAGGTCCCGGCAATGGAACCATTTGTTGGCACAGGGGCAGACCTAGGGTGCAACGCTACAACAACGCACCAACAAAACCCTAACTACCGACCCTATCAGAAACACCTGCGAATAATATGAAGTCTAACCCAAGGTAGAGGCAAGGGTGGTTGCAAGACTCTAGTGTCTACAACCTTAGCTGGGACATAGATCTGTGATTCTAATTACTTAATAGAACACTCAACAGTTATATTTATCAACATTCGGTTCTTAGTTACAACACAGTTAAACCCTAATTACAACACAACACCATATTTAACCAGATCTAGCACTTAGCATGATGATACAGATCAGATATTAACAGATTCATCACTAAGCACATGTATATCGATCAGATCTAACATCCATCCATATTATTAAGCACTAAGCGTCGAAAAATCATTCATCTATATTAAAGAATTAAGCACATTAACATATAAGCACATCAACACATTGCACAAAGAAGAGAAACACAACATGTACATGGTTCACCCCCACCCTGGGGCTACGTCCACCAACTCTTTGTCTTCTTTATTATCTTCTTCAATAGGTTACATGCACAAAGCCTTGAAAACCCTACTCTGTCGAGGACAGACGATCTGCGCAGCTCGCTAGATCCTCCTTCCCTGAGTAGATATAAGCACGCAACCTCTTACAATGACTTGCACTTATATCTACAAGTCTCACACAGTATGCACCAAAGAACTTACTGCTCTTCATCACATAGATCCAACTCTAGCACTTAGCCAACTTGCAACAACTCAACTACTTCTTACATTGCCTAGCTTTCTATTTATACATACAAAATAGGCCTAAGCATGGGTAAACCCATGGGCCAACATTCCCATACCCGTTACATAATCCCAAATCCCAAAAATGGCCCTAAAAGACGTTGATATCCTGTGATATCCGCTTTGTCTTATGCTCCGCCTTCAACATCCTGTCGAAGTCCCAAAATCCATTCAAACATGACCAAGAATCCTCAAAAATTGGTCAAGGGCCAACATAGCTCTTCGATATGGCATTTGATTTCTTCATTCACCATAACATATTGCATTTATACAGGGCCGTTAGGTAGAGTAGCATTAGGTGTCAGAAAAATTGAGTGCTTTAGTTGACAGTGCATAGGCACCCCACTGGGCGAGGTGAATATGTCTTTGTACTCCTCAACTATTATGTCCACTTATTTTTGTTGGGCAAAGAGACCCTGTGCATAGGTTTTGTTGTTTACAGTGACCTTTCATTCACTTTTCGATCGAACCATACAAAGGAAAAATATATCGGTCTAAGAAACCACCTTTATGCACTACTTCACAGAGATCAAAGAGACCGCAGTATTTGGGACTGCCTTTGGTTCCCTATAGAGTTGATCTCCCAAAGTACTAATGAAATTATGGGGCATAGATTCATAAACAACATGACACTTCCACATATATGGTTTTCCTAGAAAAACATTAGAAACTTTAAGTGGGGAAACATCACACAATAACTCGTCATTGAAGGGTTTGATGTCGTAGTGTAGGAGACATTGTTGGTTGACATGGATATCATGTCATTGGCTGAGCCAACTGATGGTGTATGGATGAGGATGTTGCATCATTGTCAATTTCAACCTCTTGACAACCTCCGTTGATATCAATTTATTATGGCTACCACTATCAACAATGAAATGGAATGGGGTTCCCTTCACCCACAACGGTGAGTGGAAAAGACACTCTCCTTCTTCAAGATCCTCTAGTTCCTTCAGTTGTACGTTTGTGGTAGCAATGGTGAAACTAGGTTTTGAATCAATGATTTGTCTTCCCTTTTCTAGCTCAGAATTAGAGTTTGATTTAGCAGTTGACCTTGGGGATTTTGTCTTAGCCAACAACAACTATTTGGAGCGATATTCATCAATATTGTGCCAAGGGATTTTTTGGAACTCGCACCAATTTCCACTGTCCTTCTTCGACTTCCCATCACCCTTCTTTGTTTGTGGCTTGGGATGGTTATCCTAGGGTTGGATATCCTTTTTCTGTCATTTTTCCTGGGAGTTAGGGCCACCATTCCCATACTTTGGTTATTGTGTATTTGCATATCCGAACTCCCGCTTGTTCTGCTACTTGAATTTCTACTCGATTTTTACAACATATCGATAAGTGGCTCCCAATGACGAGATGTCCAAAAAATCCATTTCCCTTTGGATGTACCTCTGCAAAGCCCCATGGAATTTTAGGACCATATTTCACTCAGAGTATTTGATAACCATCTTGTTGCACAAGGTATGGAAAGTATTTGTGAACTTTGACATCGTTTGGCCCTCTCTTGGTGCACTATGGTCCATCTCGTGTACTGGTCATCATAAATTCCAACAGGGTAATATTGTTCCTTGACGGAATCAAAAAAATCCTCCCAAGTAGTTCTTGGCACAAAAATTCTAGACTCATCATCGGCAAGTAGCTCAGAGTAAGTCTCCCACCAATCTCTGACATGGGGAAGGACCTTAAGGAGCGTGAAGGTGATCTTTTTACTGCTGGAAAAATTATGAACAGAGAAATAACCCTCTAGCATATTTAACCATTTTTCCAAAGCGTCGACATATATCTAGCCTTAAAATTAAGGAATATCAAAGTTAACTTGTACCTTGAAAGGCTTTGCACCTCTGAAGTGGTTGCTAGTTTAAGTTTCTTTCGTTGTTTTCGGAAGTCGTCGAAGGATCTGGGAGAAATTATCAATCATCTTATTCCTCTGTCGCATAAGGGATTCCTCGAGCAACAGTTTGAAAATATACCTTGTCCCATTTTACCTCTTTTCTTCCACCATGGAAGGTATATTGGGCATGCAAGATCAGTTTTCCTTAAGAGATACAAGCTTGAGACCCAACTCTCTATACCCTAACCTCGTCGGGGACATGCACTAAGGACGACAAGGAGCATACCATTCTGATACCACTTATTTGGATTATTTTAGGAATGATGTGAAGGAAGAGATATAATAGAGATATAAAAATAATTACATAGAGATGTGGAAAGGAACACAGTAATATAGTAAATCTCAGATTCTATTAATGACTCTCTGAAATACAAAAGACTGTAAAATGGAAAAGCACACAAGCTAGCTAGAATAATGGTAGATTATCTCTTAGAAGAGATGTGTCATCTATGATCATTCGCAATAATTATGTTACAATGAGGCTCCAAAGGCCTTTTTAACATAAATCATAACTGAGAAAACCCTAAAAATCCAAAAACACAACCCTAGGAGATGAATCGCCAAAAGTCATGCAGGCCCCAATGGGGTAAGTTGGTACATCAACTTCTCAGAGTCATAACTTTTGCATATGATATTTTTTTAGGCACACGATAGATCGTTGGAAATAACTATCTGAGGACTACACATTTTTTTGTCACAGCCTAGCTAAATCTTACAATGTTATTGTGGCAGGCCCAAAAAACGTTGTTTAGGGCCTCAAAATGGACCCAGAAGTTTAGGACCCGAAAAACTAGGAAAAAACTACCAAAATGGAAATTGGTCTTTGAGCTAGTGGAATAGGTCGGTGGCCACTTACATCCACCTGGATCACCATGAAAGTCACTTTCAAAATCGAATGATATCTGAGTTAGCATCTAAATTTGGATTTAAGCGGGACCATTTGTCTCCTTATTATCTACAGGAGAATGATCAAGTAGAGGTCATAAACAAGTCTCTCAATACCATACTTCAACTCACTATAAATAAGAGAAAATATGAATGGAATTTTATTATTTATCCATCACTATGGGATAACCAAACCTCGATCAAGAATGCCACAGGCGTTTCACCTTTCCAGATCGTTCATGGTGTGGAAACAGTCATTCCTATTGAATGTGAAATCCCCTCATTGAAAATTATAATCGAGATTCTACCTGAGACCATTGACTTATGAGTGTGTCTTGTTTACTTATAGAAGCGTCATGATGTTTCCACTATGAATGAGATGCACAAAAAAAGTGTCAAATATTAATATGATAAGTTGATCCACCCAAGGATTTTTTCTAAGGGAGGCCTTTTCTTTCTTTATGATGAAGATAAGAAAACTTTAGGTGCTAATAAATTCAATCCAATATGGTATAGTCCTTACATCGTGAGGTGTACACTTCAAAAGGGAGCCTAAGAGTTATTTGATTATGAAGGGAATGTGTTGTTGGAGCCTAGAAATGGGATCTAGCTTAAGAAGATTTTTCACTTGAGCATTAGTGCTTAGGCGTTTTCTCTTTGTATTTATTGAAAATATATAATAGGTTTAGTATTGTTCCTTTTTTTCTTCGATCATTTATTGTGTATCAACTTAATGGGAAAATTTCCATGGAATATTCGGTTCACATCGGGTTCGCGGATGGCAAAATTCGTCACACTTGGGATCTTACTTCCGCTGCATGGGTAATTTATTAGCCCAAGGACCAACTGGTTGTATCTAAAGGTTATTTTTTAGGGCCAACAATGAATAATGTTGTAGTATATAGCATTGTAATCGAACTCCTAAGAGATGTTATTGTGTGTGGAAACCCATGTTTATAAGTTCACCTAGATTTGAAATTGGTGGTGTCATAGGTAAACAGTCAATATAATGTGCGTGATCACACGTTACACTGATGACTCCTAAGGGTACGTCTTCTAGAACGATTTTTCAAATATATTACGTATCATATTTTTAAAAGTGAAAATTCCATATCTGATGCATATGTTAATTATGTATTGAATTGGAATTTTTCACATATATAAAAAGAAACACATACATAATTGTACATAATAATTGTATACCAAGGAAAAAAGAGATATGTATATATATTATTTTCATGTTCGATAATACAAAAAAAAAGGGTTTTAAGTTACAAAATTTGAGCCCCTAGCCCTAGATGTCCATCTATACACCGATACAAAAATGCATCATAGACTATATATGTTGAGGGCCCCACCCCGGCATGTGTCTCTCTATAGCATACAATTGTGTTAGCTAGACACCTAAATATATGTACCCAAGCTCGGGGTACACCAACTACATATCATTGCATCTACTCCAGAAATTCCTCTATCTGCACCATGAGAATCTGATGTGTAAGACTATCCAAATTTCTCTAAACACTTTGCAAGGTGAGCTCCATATGAGCATCATCGACACCTCATTGAGCATCACTGCGACCCCTTCATCAGTGACATGGATATCCCTCTAGATGTATCGATGCAATATCCTTTCATTCATATGAATTTTATCAATTATAATACATCCAAAAATATCTTGCTTTACTTTCCAAATAATCAAAACAAAATAAAAATTGAAAATTTTTCTTACCTATCTCTCCTAGCACACCACCAAGAGGCACGGGCATGTCAATATCACGTGAAACTTTTATCCCTTCATAGAGATAATCATTTATGGCGATGATCTAATGATCTCACCACATGAAGAAATCATCATCGTGGAAATAAAGGAATCGCCCACCTCCTAGGTGCTATATAACTATGGACCACTGCAATAAACAAGGTCCCCTAAGTCCATTTTGTGGAATGAAGACTTTTTGGCCAAGTGCAATAACTCTCTCAAAAAATAATGAACACAAGATGCTTCCATAGCCAAAAAATTCCATCTTGCCAATCTTGCAATCAGTCAGTTGTGCCTTCATGTTATGTAATAATGAGGTACTCTAGTCATAAATCATTGAATGGAGACACTCTACTTCATAAAACATCTATGGTCAAGAGGCCTAGTGTAAAGAGGCAGACCCTGCAATCTGGGTAATTATTTGAAGGATACTTTCAGACTCGTGTCTTCTATATTGTGAATCAGGATCTGACTCCTAAGACGTTGTGTACCAGGTGTACAGTAGTCTATGATGCAATCCTTCATATTCATCCCTATACCACCTCAATTCTGGATATTTACCACATCTCCTTTGTGTGATAAATCGATGATAAAGTATATATCTTCAACTTCAATGGTCAAGGATTGAACATCCAACATGAAGGCATCAGCCTCGGAATTCCAATATCTGATCAGCAACTGCAATAATCTCTTGTGTGCCTTCATGAATTTTATTTAACCACATTGTTGAACAACTACTATAATATTTGGATGATCCCAAAGGTCTTGGTCATCATCCTCATTCTCTCTCTCATGCCATTCAATAGCCATTTTGTAGCACCTAGAAAAAAAAAAAAAACATAATTTTTTATTAGATTTTTCTTATCTATGAACATGTACGTGGGTCCCTTTGGTGACAAGCATGTACATACACACATGTTTTTAACTTAACCGTGTATATGGAAGAATAGACGTGGCACGTGTTAAGCGCAAGTGTGTGCATGCTCACCCCTTCGTCACACTGGGATGAATTTCATTGATCGTAGCTCCCATTATGTCCATTGGAAGTTTGGATTTTTTTTTACCTTTCTCTCCAAATTTGGTTAAAAACTCAAATGAAATAACTTTTTGTTTAATTTTTTATATTATATAGAATTTATAACCCACTTTTATATAGTTTTTTTTTTCATTTTTGGTTATTATATTTCCTGATAGACCATATCTTTTGGATACAATGCCCGCTTGATTTGAGATTTTGCAGGCACGATGATTGCAATTGTTTCTTTTACCCACTAAGTTCATGCTTTTGACTCATTGAGGTAATGTTTTTGCCACTAGCATATAGAATAGGATCATTTTTCTCCTTGCATTTTTCATTCTCATTGACCAATTATACATATTCCCTAGGATCAAACCCACTTATTGGCAACACAAACCTTTCCAACCAATTTGAGTGTTGGTTACTTCGTGGTAGAGCTTACTGTCATGGGCATCATATATTAGCACCTAATTTTCCTTTTGGTGCCCATATTTAATTTCTCTTAGGCTCAGGAGTCTTGTTAGCCCCGTCATGACATTGCGTCAAAAACTTCATGTTCTTATCAATATCTTTCTGGATTTTACCTGCATGACTCCCATATTTATGTTTTAAGTTGTACTACTACATTGCATTTTGTTGCTTGTGTTTTTCATCCTAATGTCAGCTTTAGTTTTCTGTTAGGTTAGCCACTTCCTTATGAATTCTCATTAGTTTCTAGACTTACATATTATTGTCGTTGAAATTTGACACATGTAACCTAAGAGGGAATATCCCCTCAAGCATCCATATCCTGCACATGCTTTCCCTACATTGAGAATAGGTATGTTCCTTGCGCCTGGAACTAGTTTTCTCACCTGCGACACTCGTTTCCTCCATGTATACTAGCATTCTTTTATTCTTTTTCATAATTTCATAACATTAAAAAGACAAAAAAATAAAATAACGAAAAAATAGCATGGGAATGATTCTTTTGTATATTTATTCACAGAAATTGTGTCGCCTCTGAACAAAGCACAAATTGTTGAGTCAAGTCTCAATGGTTTGGGTTTAGTATGGATTTAGGAAATCATTCGAGTTACACAGAGTTGTTACTCCTCTGGAGGGTTATTATTCCAGTCACTATGGAGAGTCTATTGTTTCCTTATACATCATAGACTTATCTTAATGATCATTTTCATTCCATGCTTCCTAAGTCACATAATGTGTTGTGTTCTTATTCAGAGGAAGTTTAACTTGTGTCAGGTGTTCCGTAGAATTCTTGGTTTTGCAAGTTGGCCTTCCTGAGTGTCAAGTACATCTTATAATCAAAAGTATCTTTGTCCTATACTCATTTTATTATGGAAGGTCTTCATTGACTTCCTCTTGATGAGTTAAGCTCTTATCAACTACGACAAATTGCTCTGAAATTTTATCGTAGAGTTGCACTCTGGCCATATTTACATCATTGATAGGTAACATTGTGCTTAGCATATGAAATTCCATCTTTGGTCGTTGACTGAGTGGTTTCCCTTGTGTTCAACAGAAAGAACAATATTCACACATTGGGATTTTTGTAGTACCTTGGATTCCATTTTTCCCCATTGGTGGTTTCCTCTCCTTTTTCAATAGTGTTCATTGTTGGTTGTTATTCATATTGTCTCTTTCATGGACTATTTATATATGGTGTACATTGGGGATGTACTTCATGGTGGTCCTTACAATATTTCATCCGAGTCCTTCCAAATATTTGGCCTTCTACTAATCCTTGTGTTGGATGATGGGTGATGCCTTAATTCCCTCCTTCCATTAGATATCTTCCTATCGACTTCATCACATCTTTCTTTGGGATAGGGATATCGAGTCATTTTTAGTACCTTAGGTCTTGTAGTCATCAATGGTAGGTTCCCTCACTATTCGCAATGAGAATACATCAATGTCCCCTAATTGGTAGATTGTGCCAGGTGTTCGACATCAGATCCTCTATTCACACTAGTTAGATTTCACTAGGTACCTTGACACCCATTATCATTATCGGTGGTTTGTCTCACGTTTGTTAAAGGTATACATCAATGACCGGTAATGAAACGGTGTCTCATGGTCTTCGAATTCAACACATATATTCACATAGTGTATAATTGTACCATGGAGGTTGGGTGAATACCTCAGGAATGTAGTAGCATCACTTATTTTATGTTGTTTCTAGGGTTGTGTTTGAATAGTACCACCCCATATATTTTTACTCATGAAGGATCACCATCTCTTGCCCCAGATATACTTCATCGATTCTAATACATAGATCCAATATGTATTTGTTTGTAGGTATGATCTATGTTTGACATGGATCCATTTTGTATCTCTTTGGTGGCCATGATCATTTCTATATATGCATCTTACATGTATCTATAGTGTACTTGATTGGCGGCCATGATTATCATCACACCTGAGCATGGGTATGCCTAGCTCAGGAATTGAGTTGTTCTGACTTGTTTCGATGTTGGTTTTTGTCCTTAGAATGAATTCTAGAGACCTTCACCCCTGAATAACTTCTCTTGAATACTTATAATGTATTTTGGCCACCAATTGTTCTTTCAACCTCACACATTAGGGGGCATATGTTATAAATTCAAATTCCACCTCTAAATATTTGATTATCTTGTTGGCCTTATCCATATCCTCCTTATAGAAAACTATTCCCCATGCATCCTCGAGACCTTCTAAAAAATACAATTTTGAATAATGTACATGCCCTAACAGTTATGTTACCCACGTACATGAAGGTTACTTAAGGGACACCCACATACATGTTAATAAATTTTCAAAAACATTTAGTTATGCTTAAATTAAAGATGAGTTACGGGATAGGTTATTTATCTAATTCCTTTTTCCCGTACTCAACTATCTCTAACTGATTTGAGACCACATAAAAGGAAAATTGTCCTCATGGAGAAAGGTAATGATACTTTGCACATTCAAGCAAACATTCATCCAGATATTCCCGTTGAGTTTGTAAGCCCATTTTATCCTTTTTTGTTGTTGATTTCTTGACCTAGAAACCCTTATTTACAGTTTCCCTTTGATCTCCAACCTTTTCTTGCCAAGCATTTCTCTCTAAAATCTCTTTGGGCATGTGGTGACTTCAGTGTTAGGAACATCCTTATAGAAGGAGCTGGGGTGGAGGAATATTGTATCTCTTTTGACATAAAAGCGTCGCATCTACTAGGTATAAGTTGTAACCACCTTGCTACTTTTCATTAATAATATAGAAAAAATGTTCCTTTGAAGTATATTGTGTTATTATTTTTTATATTTACAATGCTTTTGTATACATTTTTAGTAGAATACTTATTTCTTCATTTTTTTCTATCATTTTACATAGAACTAATGGGAAGTCATCACCATAACTACCCCTCTGTATAGATATATTTGTTCAGTGTTTTTTCAAGTTGCGAAGAAACCCTTAGGAAGGAGTGAAATGACTCCATCAATCAAGAACAACACCGAACGTTAGGATCTTGGTGAGTCAGTTTTCCTCTTTTTCAATAAGTTAGCTATTCTTATGAAATTTTGTTATTTTATCTTAGTTTGGTATTATGTTAGAATGTACTTTATATATGGTCATAGGTATGTTTCAATATCGTCCACTGTTGTAGGGGATTTTCCCCGAAAGAATTTGAGTTCTTATTAACTGAGTTGGGCACTTCATGGATGAGGGGTACATCCTCCTTGGGTAGGTCACTCTTGCGATCTACATCGTATGCAACTATTTTTGTAGAACATGTTTCACTAACACACATATGGTTAATAGACATCAATAACTTGCTTCACGTGCCACTATTCCCAAGTCATGATCCTTATAAAACTATTATTTTTTAAGGTATAACATGACACCCTAAGGGATATGTACCCCATAATGTTCATAACACATAAATTTTCAATCAACTCACATCAATGCACATCATGTCGTAATCTAATAATTTACATAGATGGCTAGACACACTTTCCAATGTTTACATTTCCATCAATGTTTTGGTCAAAATATGGGTTCTCTCTAATTTACATCCCACATTTCAAACATGGAACCCATTAATGTTATATACAATTCAAACTATGCCAATTACGATATTCTATTGAAATGTTTTCAAGAATAAAATAGTTAATCTAGACTTGACTTGTTAATCTAGATCAAGTAGTCACGATAACACCTACTTTGTTATGAAAAATCTCTTCTAGACAACACCTCATGTTATCTCTACCACGCAGTCACTTTATTCTTCCATGGTGTAAACTCATCATGATCTACTAATATTTACTAAACCCCAACATCCCACATTATTATAGATCATTTTAGAATATTTTATGAATAGGTTGTTATTACTTCCATCATAGAGAAATGCCTTTCAACATGCATGATGCCATAGCTAAACAAATTTATTGTGAAGGGTAGGTTAAGGTGGTGCTTCCCTATACCATTTGATAATTGAATAATAATTACTTACATTAATTCATAATTTCATAGCTAAAAGAACCATGATTTCTTAAGGTAGACCCATTTCATAATGAAATGTCACCTGTGTACAGCGATAAATACCATCAACCATTAATATACTATGTCTCCATATTAATATCACTCACATGTGATCATGCATTGTTATGATCCAATTCCTTAAAATCATAAAAGTTCATTGAATTATAATCCACTTCAAGAGGGAAACCTCCTTTTACAATATATCCAATTCAGAATACCATATGAGATCTGATAGGATGATCCTCATACTAGATATACTTGATATATATAGGAGACAAAGGGATACAATTATGATGAAAGGGTGAAATGAAGGGTTCTAGATGACCTACACATATAACACTAGAAATGTAATAATTCAATATCTAGAGCTTAATAAGGGGTTTATACATAACATGGGGCTTTTTCCTCAACACTTGACTAACCACGACTGATTCTGCATGAAGAACTCATCTTCCCATGTCGCCTCTTCCACTAGTAGGTTCTTCCATTTAACGAGGTACTTTTTGATTGCTCAACTTCTCAGCTGCTTAATTCTTGTTTCGAGGATTGTTTCTGGCTCTAGTATGATTTTCCCTTCTTCATTTATCTCTGGTAAAATAGTTTGGACTAGGATCTTTTTTTCGGTGACCTTCTTTAATCAAGAAACATGGAATACTAGATGTACATGTGAATATTGAGGAAACTCCAATTTGTAATCCCTACTTTCAATCCTTTGAAAAACCTTATAGGGGCCATAATATTTGGGTGTTAATTTATTTTACTTATTTTGTTGCTTGAGGGACCTCTGTTTGTATGGTTGCATCCTTAGAAATATCCAATTCCCCACTTCAAACTCCCTTTCACTGCGATGTTGATATGCTTGTTGAGTCATCCTATTTTGTGCCATAACCAAGTTGTCCTTCAATAGTTTGAGGATCTTTTTTTGGTTCCCTATGTGGTCCTCCACTGTTTGAACCTTTGTATTCCCTTTCAAGGGTGATGTAACACAACCGACCCCTAAATACTCTTTTAAGGGGTGGGGCATCATAATTTTTTGTTTCCTTAATTAATCAAACCCTCCTTCCGGGGTCTCTATCACGTTCTACTCATCCAGAGCTTTCCAACCACTATATCCACACTAAAAAAAGATCTTTGGACTAAGAGATATGTCCTTCTAAAGTTCTTTGGGCGTTTATTGGTTAAGGGCTACGCAGCTTCCACGTGGGTCCATATTATACGTATCATCCTGATTTCTTCGAGATCCTAGAGCTTCAAACACTCCTTAATTTTTTTATGGTGGAAATAAAACCATCCATAACCAACGGTTGTTCTCCCTCCATGTTCACACATATGCCTAAGGAATATTTTTCATTCAGTGATTCGATAATGAGCGCCCCTTTTGTGTCTATGCACGAGACCTCCCATAGTCCCGAACTCCTGAAGTCCTGTAAACTTGCTACGTTTCTTCGACCTTTGGGACTTTTGGTCTCTCTACAATGCTATACCCAAAATCCTCCAGAGTCATAGAGTCTCGGACTTCCGAAGTCCCAGAATCGCTTCATGTGGCTCCGGCCTTCGGGCCTTTCTATGACACTACACCCCAGGTCTTCCGGAGTCTCGAAGTCCTGGAATTCACCATTTACGTGGCCAAGAAAAAATGTACCAAGGATTGACACACGGTGAAGGCCAGGGGTGACACGTGCTCTTGTCAAGAGGTGACATGTGTCATGTTCTAAGGGGCCCAAGGGTATGCAGAACATCCATATTCCAGTGACACGTGGCACCTCAATCGTGGGTCCACGTCACCTTGGGTGACATCAACGAGCCACGTCGACCCCTAACACATCCTTCTAAGTTCCTTCGATCTCACAGTCAATATCTTTCTACATAGAACCCTCGATCTACATCTCTTGTTACTTCAGAGATTTGGCGTTTGTGGAATTTACTGGCTCCATACTCCTAGTCTCCTGGAGAATGAATTCTCCAAAATGTCGAATACAATATAGATCTAATGGTCAGAGGATATTTCGAAGGTTCCTCGGATCTACAGCTCCTATCACTTCATAACTTCACGATTTTTTCATTTCGGCAATCGGCGATCATCGTTGAGCGTTCGGCATTCAGCAATCAACAATAAATGTCCTACAATTTCATAGTTTCGACAATTGATAGTCATCATTGAACATTTAGCATTTAGCGATCAGTGATCAACGTTGAACATCCCTTTACCATACTTTGCCCAATTATTCTGAACTCCCGAAGTTATCTAGACTCCTAGAGTCTCGGACACGTCACCAACCACGTTGGCCAGGTGGGAACGAACCATAAGCTAATACACGGTGAGGTATAGGGTGACATGTGTCCTCATTAGGGGGTGACATGTGTCATGATCTAATAGGCATAAGGGGTCTGTAAATCGGCCATATCTGGGCGACACATGGCACCTTAGTTGTGCGTCCACGTCACCCGGGGTGACGTCAATGAGCCATGTCATCCCCTGACATACAGTTTTCTCACTTCTTTCTAATATCACAGTTGAGCCACATCGATCCATATATCTACGGTTCTCGTTACTTCATAGATTCAGCGTTTGGGGATTTTACCCACTCCATACTCCTCGTCTCCCAGAGTAGGACTTCGCTGAAGTGCCTAGTGTTCCCTCTAAACTTAACCCAAGGTTCCTAGGCCTTGTTTATATAAGATACCAGATATAATAAATATGAAGAACAGAAATAAAATGCTATAAATGGCAGAATAACAGTAATATATCCAGCATAATCTACATAATAACACAGTAATGATATAAGAACAACAACAGAAATATCACTTTGATTCAGAAAGCAATGTTCACAGGCCTCTTCAAGGGGGCAACCTCCAATCGAGCAATGCTTTGTTACAATAATCTCCAAGATAGGGTTTTCATACCCTCGACCCTTATTTATACTAAATATGTCTATCAAGAGAAGCATCTAGAGGAAGATCCTTCTAGAAGAATAAGCTTTTATTAGGTCTTCTTACATCCGCCTTATTCTATTTTATTGAAAGGCCTTATTAATATTGACCTTTATTACATATGAATATATTAATCTACCTATGTGTGGGTTAGGACCCTAACATTTCCGCCCCCTTAAAAACAGCCTTGTCCTCAAGGCTTGAGATGAGGGAACTATTGCAGAATGGTAGTTGGTTCCCAAGTGGCATCTACTGGATTCGTATCTTTCCACTGGACTAGCACTTCCTTGATGGTTATTTGATGCAAGCGACACTCACGCTGGTCCAAAACTGCTTCTGGTTGTAGCCAAATGGATCCTTCTTTAGTTAACTCGGGAAGGTTGGTTTGAATTTGGAACCTAGTTCCAATCACCTTCTTTAAGCATGAAACATGGAAAACTGGATGTAGCTTCGACTAACTGGGCAGAGCTAACTGATATTCAACTTGTCCCACACGCTTGAGAACTGTATAAGGACCATAAATTTTGGGTGCTAACTTCTAACAATGCTCGACCTTAGGGGAAGTTTACTTGTATGGTTGCAGTCGCAAAAACACCTGATCCCCTTCTGCAAATTGACGTTCCGAACGACCTTGATCTGCTTGTTGCTTCATGAGATTTTGTGCCATGACCAAGTTCTCTTTAAGGGTACGAAGAATATCCTCTCGAACTGTAAGTGTTTTGTCAACCGCCTAGACCTTCGAGGTACCCGGTAAGGTGGCTTGTGTCCATATACCGCTTCAAAAGGAGTCATGCAAGTATTTGTATGGTAGGAAGTGTTGTACCACCATTCGGCTAGGGGTAGCCATTGAGCCCACTGATGTTGTTTTTCAGAGGCAAAACACCTCATATATGTTTCCAATCACTTGTTGACAACTTCCATTTGACCATCAGTCTAGGGATGATAAGTTGTGCTAAGATGTAATTGGGTGCCTTGGAGCTTAAAAAAATCTTGCCAAAAATTGCTTGTGAAGGTTGGGTCACGATCAGAAACAATAGAGTGTGGCATGCCATGAAGCTTGAAGACCTGGTCCATGAAAATTTGAGCCACCGTGGATGTAGTAAATGGGTGTTGAAGAGCGGAGAAATGAGAATACTTAGAAAGGCGATCCACAAGCACCATTATGACTGATTTATTCCCTGATTTGGGTAAGCCGGTAATAAAGTCCATAGAGATATCCTTCCAAATAGCCGGTGGAATCGGAATCGGTTGTAGTGTGCCTGGAGATTTGACTATTTCTCCCTTGTTACATTGACACACCTCACATTCAGCGACAAAATTACGGATGTCCTATTTCATACCATCCCAGAAAAAAAGAACGTTTGACTCTGTCATATGTTTTGGTGAACCCTGAGTGCCCCGTTGTGGGTGTAGCATGAAGCTCAGAAAGTACTATGGATTTAATCTTTGATTGTTTACTTAAATACAAACGACCTTTGTATAGAAGCTCATCCTAGAGCTAAGAGTACCCTGGGGGAGCTGGAGCCTTGGTCTGCAATTGCTGGATTAGATGCGAACTTTTGGGATCTTGAAGCCATTCCTGGTGCACAGCTTGGAGCCAATCGAGTACAATGAAGGAAAGAGAAAAAAGGGATCCTTCTTCTTCATATTTTTGGGACAGTGCATTCTCCACTACATTGTCGTTTCCCTTATTGTAAACGATCTCATAATCATAACCAAAGAGCTTAGTCACCCATTTTTTTTTCTCCTAGGAGGAAATGCGTTGTTCCAGAAAGTAATTAAGGCTTTGATGGTTGGTCTTGATCTAGAAGCGTTTCCCCAAGAGATAAGGGCACCACAGCTAAACGACATGTAGAATAGCCAACATTTCCTTTTCATAAATGGGTTTTACCATATTCCTTTCAGACAGTTTCTTGCTGGTGAAGGCCAAAGGTCGACCCTCTTGCATAAGGACAGTGTCGATTCCTTTCCCTGAGGCATCACATTCCAACACAAAGGTCTTTGTGAAATCGGGAAGGGACAGAACCGGAGTGGTGCACATGGCCATCTTCAAGGTTTGAAAAGATTGATCAGCGGTTGGAGTCCAAGTGAAAGAGTTATTTTTTAGGAGAGTCGTGAGAGGTGCTGCAATCTTTCCATAGTTCTTAATAAACTTGCGATAATACCCTGTTAAGCCCAGAAATCCATGCAATCTTTTAAGAGTCTTTGGGTGTGGCCAATCTTGCATAGCTTCAATATTTTTCGGATCCACCCTGATGCCATCCTTGCCAACCAGATGACCCAAGTATTCTACTTCTGAGGCACCAAAAGCACATTTAGACTATTTTAGGAAAAGTTAGTGTTGGGAGAGGAGATGGAGAACTTGATCCACATGAGTAAGATGGTCGGTCTAGGTTTTTCTATAGATGAGGATATCATCAAAGAAAACTAATACAAAATGATGAAGAAAGGGACGAAAGACATGATTCATGAGGCTTTGGAAGGTGGAGGGGGCATTACACAAGCCAAAGGGCATGACCAAAAACTCATAGTGGCCCTCATGAGTGAGAAAGTTCATCTTGGGAATGTCTGCCTCTTTCATACGTATCTAGTGATAGCCCGAGTGAAGATCAAGTTTAGTAAAGAATTGGGCGCCACTCAATTCATCCAGGAGGTCATCAATGGCAGGAATGGGAAATTTATCTTTAATGGTCAGTTTGTTGAGGGCACGAAAGTCAGGACACATTCTCTAAGAACCTTATTTCTTCAGGACCATGACTATAGGAGAAGAGTAAGGGCTCGTACTAGGGAGGATAACGCCTGCATTAAGGAGTTCCTGGACCATTTTCTCAATTTCATTTTTTTGTGAGAAGGGGTGGCAATATGGACGAGCGTTGGGAGGAAGGCTTTCGGGTACAAGCGGAATGGAATGATCATGAACATCGTGGGAAGGAAGGAGGCCTTAGGGGGTGTAAAATACCATTTGATGTTTAGAAAGGAGAGCTTGGAGGTCAAGCAACACCAGGGGTGTCTTTGTTGCTTGAATGGCATGGAGTTGGGCAATGACACCATAATGACCTTTTTTGAGCATCTTTTCCATGCGATGGGAACTAATGACCTCAGGTGAACCAGCAGTGATGCCTTGGAATTTATATTGGTGGCCTTCCTGGTCGAATTGCATGGTTAATGCCTTAAAATCCATGAGAATGGGACCCAAAGATCTTAGCGAGACGACACCTAACACAATGTCACAACCACCCATGTCGATAGCAAACATATGGGATTTTAGGTCGTAGTCACCAATTTGGAGACGCACATTTTCACAGCGCCCTCCACATTTCATGGAACCACCATTAGCAATCATGATTTGGAAATTGTTGACAGCATGGATGTAGAAATGAGTTTCTTGGGCAATGCGGCGATGAATAAAATTATGGGTGCTTCCACTATCAACCAGAATGATGACTTTCCAATGCTTGATGTAACCGATTAACTTGAGGGTTTGGGGAGCAGAAAAGCCAGTGAGAGCATTGAGGGAAATGACGGGTTCTACTTCAGGAGGGTCTGAGGGAGGGGTTATGTCAGTGATTTCAGGTGACTCAGACACAAGGGGAGTTTCAACATCCTCTTCTGAAATGTCCTTAGAGATGGCCATAAAAAGCTTTTGTTCTTTACACTTGTGACCCAGGAAATATTTTTCATCACAATTATGACAAAGGCCTTTGAGTTGGCATTCAGCCATTTCAGCCCCGGTCAATTTTTGGATTTTTAATGGGGCGGAGGGAGTAGTGGGAGTGACGGGTTTAGGGAGAGGGATAAAGGAGGGTTTTCGGTTTTGATATGATACAACCTGTTGTGCTTCTTTATCTCTTTTAGTAGCCTCCACCCAAGTCGAGGGTCGATCCATGAGGACATGGGCCCGAATCTCCTCCTTGAGGCCACTAATAAAACACTCTCGAAAGAAATCATCAGTCATGCCCTCTGTTCGAAAAGCCAGGTGCTCAAAGGAAGCTATGAAGTATTATACTGTTCCGGATTGTTTCAACTTTGTAAAATGGCCCAAATGGTTGGTGTCTGTGTCAAAGAGTTCATAAAACTTAGTCACAAATTGGGTCCAAGCAATATACCCTTGACGGGAAGTTTTTCTCCATTGCCACCATAATTGCCAACATTCTTGATCTAGATGGAGAACACCATACCGGAGTTTGTCCAAGTCATTTGTAATGCCATATAAAGAGAAATAATGTCCCATTTGGGTTACCCAACTAGTGGGGTATGAGCTATCAAATTTGGTCACGTCCACCCGCGGAAGGCGTATGTCACGTTGAAAGTGATGGGACTGAAAGGTATGGGAATGGGAGGAAGTTTCACCTTCATTATTTGGACGTGCTTCAGAGAAATGGTCATCGGTAGGGATCTTCAGTTTGGTGCAGAGTGATGCAAAATTATATTCAAGATGGGTGGTCAGTTCTTGTTTGACTTCCTCCATTTAGGACTGCATGGTTGTATTTATGGTAGCATTGATGGACGAATCGATGGAGGCAACAGTAGCACTAAGTTGTTTCACTTCTTTTTGGGTTTCTAGGAAACCAGATTGCATGGTGTTGAAACGAGCTTCTAGGTCTTGGCTACGGGTATGGGCCATGAGGATGGGTGAACTGAAAAAGGGCAGGCGGGGTCAAAAATTTTGTCAAAAAATGATATGGATGAATGTGATAAGGGCGGAGAGATGAATCCAATGGAATAGGTCTCAAATAATGGTGATTTTTTTTTAACACCTGCGGAGTTATACTCTGGTCTGAAGAATACTACAATGATGAAATCCCCAAATGTTTAACCAGAAAGAGATGTGTATTTACTTGGCAACCCGAACACAGTTGCGCGACAAGAGATCTGGTCTGTTTTTAATTTGTTTATGTTTATGTCCCCCAAGGGTTAGGTATTCAAGGGTTCTACAGACAAGGGTTTGCCCTGTGCTATAGCTCTCTAATATACATCCGAGGTCCAACAGTAGTACTCAGCCCAATATCTCAGGGCACTAACTAAGGAGGATAGACCATACCCTTAGCCATACTACCCGACTACCCAGGTACTAGAGAGTATCTTCCCGAGTGTTGTTCTCGGTGACACTATAGCAGTCCGCTAGCCGATAGGTTTATCTAAAGAGGGCTTTAGAAAATCTAGTTCGATCCATACACAGGTGTTGTCTGATGCACTACCACTCGAAGGGGTACCAACAGGGGTTACAAGGGTGGCCAACAGATGTGCGCTTAAGAACCACTTGTATTTCCTGCGTGTATGAGTCCCTCAACCACAGGTTTATGTGTGTAACGATAGATCTCTATGGTTTAAAGATGTCGGAATACGTCTCTATCCTGGAAAAAAAATCCCACAATTTCTGCCAAGGAAAGTGCTCTGATACCACTTGCAAGATACCAGAAATAATAAATATGCAGAACAGAAATAAAATGCTAGAAATGGCAGAATAACAGTAATATATCCAGCATAATCTACACAATAACATAGTAATGATATAAGAACAACAACAGAAATAGCACTTTGATTCAGAAAGCAATGTTCACAGGCCTCTTCGAGGGGGCAACCTCCAATTGAGCAGTTCTTTGTTACAATAATCTCCAAGCAAGGTTTTCATACACTCGACCCTTATTTATACTAAATATGTCTATCAAGAGAAGCATCTAGAGGAATATCCTTCTAGAAGCGGAAGCTTCTATTAGGTATTCTTACATCCGCCTTATTCTATTTTATTGAAAGGCCTTATTAATATTGACCTTTATTACATCCGAATATATTAATATACCTATGTGGGGGTTAGGACCCTAACATTCAAGCCCCAAAGGTTACAATCATATCTCTTGGAAAATATTTGGTTAAGGTCGCAACACCCCAGAGCTACGAACTCCCAGATTTTCGAAGCCATAAAGAATTGCTCATGTCGGCTAGCGCAAGGTTTCCAGACCTCGATCATATGGACCCTCTACTAAATATCGAGTTGTAGGTTCAACTCTTATCTAAGATTTGGTTAAGACCGTGGGAACGATCCCTTGGTCATGCAAGTGAAATTTCTGAAGGGTGTGACCCTCGATTGTATTCTACAAGTGTTATATCTCCTGGGCTTGAAAACACTTTAAATGAGGTATGGGAATACTCCCTGTGCTTCTCTAGAAGATTTAGAACTTGAAATTTATAATTCTTGCACATATTTCCAAGGTTCTTCGCACCTTCGCACTACCTCTCCTGAGATTAAAAGACCCCTTCCTCGGGAGATCCAAATGACTGGAAGTGTAAATATGCACCTATGAAATTGGGTCTATGGATAACAAAATCCCAGCTCATTTTCCTTTAATTTGAGCCACTACATGGGGCTCAAGTACTTACGTACAAAAGTCATATTCGACCATACAGATCCTTACTTTCTCAAATACACAACCAGTCTAATTGAAGAAAACATTCAAGTTATCAAACAAGCATGCACATCCATGAAACATTCATGGGGTATTCATCTTTATTTTACAATCACAATTCAGCTTCACAGGGTATAAGAATACTTATCTATTTAGAGTTACAGCCAATTGAATGACTATGGGTGTTCTCCTTTCCAACCAACCATAGGCTTAGAGGCATTCATTATTATCACTCTGTCCACCACCATGCCAAGCCATGATATCACTAGGGAATTTTCGACATCTCTCTCAAAGGTTCTCTCTCTCTGGCATTGCCTTTGTGAGGCTTATTAGATGCGTCCTTGGCATCAAGATCGCAGTCTCATGTTCGGGTCATGTTCTCCTTTTAAAGTCTCCAGTAACCATAACCATGTAACAACTTCCAGTTCCTCTTATCCACTCTCTTGTCTCGCGCATTCTCTTTTCGGTATATCTCAGCATGCCTTGCACGCACACCCCTCCTTGGGAATTTTTCCCCTTCCTTTCATGTTCCATTTTTCAGAAGGAAACTCGGGTAATCCTGGTCTTCCATACCCTGTGGTACTTTAGGCTGACATTATTCAGTCAGAACATGCTTCCATTCATGTGGGGTGGTTGATAGTTCAATCATTGATCCTTTCTTCATTAATCGATTCCCATCCTTGGGAATCATAGGAGCTTCATTATCGTTATCAAAGGGAAATTTGGGGTCATTTGATATGATGACCCTCTCCATAGTTTTTCTTGTTCTTTCCTCTTGTGATATCATGGCTAGTACTTCAAGGATTCACCCCCAATTAGTTATTAGCAATTAAAACAATAATACATTTGCATTGTTCACATGCCTTAGAATGGTAATCATAATTAATGATTAATTACAAGCTGTGGGAAATAGGGGTATTACAGTCCCCTCCCCCTTAAAAGGGAACATCCTCCTTGGTGGTCTTTATCATTCAGTTGTTTCAAAATCTTGATTTTCTTTCTTGATTAGGTCCTTTCCAAACCCTTGGTCTTCGTCACCTACCTTCAATAATATTGGACAACAAGCATATTAATCATATTTTTAAGAGAAAAACATCTTTTTGTTGCATAAGATTCAGGAGGAAGAAAATTTCATAATTTAGCACAATACTCATCTTCTGCAGTTCATGGATTTGTGTCCACATGGATGTCTTTTTCTCTTGGCTTACTATTTATCCTAGACATACCCCTTGTGTGCATGATCCCGATGAATAGTTTATAAGGATGATCAAAGTCTCCTCTTCCTTGTGATTACTCACCCTCCAGGCCCAAGCTCAGGCATCCCCTTCTCTGCTATACAGTTCTCTGAGTGATTTATCTTGCCTTTCCAAGTATTTCTCACACAAGAAGAGTTCTAAAGACTTCATTGAGATTTATAGTCGAGGTGTCCCTCAGACTTGCTCTGTCGAGGCATCCCTCTGTCTTGTGTTACCACAACACAACATGTTCTAGGGTGATCATGGTTTACCACAGGGTTCTCATGTCTCAAAAATAGCATCTTTCATGCTTTATGTCTTGAAATCCTTCATATGTCCTCCCTAGACATATATTTTTCATCTCTCCTATATCAAAGGTATACAAAGTTATGAGAAATTATCATCAATTTCAAATTCAGAATTTTCTTGCAAATATGTCACCTGTGGATTCCAATTTCCACATTTTTTTTCATATTTGATATGTACAGGAACCAGATTCATAAGTATGGAACTTCCTCCCCTTTAGCATTTTAGATCAACTGGAAATTGGTCTTCCTTATGGGCTTACAACACTGCCATATCCAAGACCCTTTTCTCCTTGGAATTTCAACATTCCTCAGCCAAACCAATTTGGTTTTTAGGCACATTATATTTTCAAAACTATGCATGCTAACATTCCAAGTCATTTTCATCTATTCAAGGATACAAATAAAAAGGAAATATCATTATTTACATATGCATCCTTTTCAACCTACTAAATTTTCCCAAATGAAATTCAAATATCAAATGTCTTTAATCAAAGTGCCAGTACTCATGGCCACATTCAAACTCATTGTACCCTTCCATTGATTTCAATTTTGCCACACTTTATGACAAGCGCTTTTCCATGGTCTATTGGAGCTTAACCAATCTCTTCACCATAGGTATTATTCATTCTCGTTCATTATTTCAGCAGGATTGTACTTCCTACTATAGACTGATCATGATTCCAAATTAGCACATGTGAAACTATAAGTTTCTCCTAAATGCACCCAAGGATCCTTCCTTCATTAGTAACCAGGGTGTCAACAGTCATGGCCGCCCAAATTTTATTTTCTTTAACACCTATACCATGTAAGTAAAATATTGGAAGGTCCTTCTTTCTCAATGGAAGATCCATTGTCTTCCCTTTTATGCAAACATGCATTTCCTCGAAGCAATTCCATGCAATGTTCTAACTATGAGCACCTTTATTCCCAATCTCCCTACATTGGTTATCATACCCATGGTACTCTTTACTCCTACAACTTTCTTGCAAGGATTATAACTCATCTTTGGCTGGCATAGACTTACTCTCTCTATTATTCAAGTTCCTTTCCTGAATCACACCCTACTTGGGTATAAATGGCCTACAATAGCCACTCAAAGTTTATTTGCATATCTTTAAGATAATGCAATCTTTTCAAAAGGATTTCCTATCAAATTCCTTCATACCTTATGCCACATATGTATGAACATTTTTATACCTGCTCTGGCTGCTAGCACCCTCTCAGATATCACCTCATCAATGGTGCTTTATGGGGAATTTTAAATTCCCTTCAACAATATTGTAATGACAACCTTCTCATAGTCATCCTTTGCTTGAGGTTGTCCATCATTTATCAAAATGGTCTACATTCGTTTGTTATTTTTCCACTCATACATTTTGTTTTAGAATGTAATCTAGGATTCTTGTGTGTGTGTGTGTGTGTGTGTGTGTGTGTGTGTGTGTGTGTGTGTGTGTGTGTGTGTGTGTGTGTGTGTGTGTGTGTNCTCAACAGCCATTAAGGTGATGACTCTGTCCTCCTGAAAGAGTCTTCATACAGTTCCTCCACAAGGAACTCCTTCAACATGCAACTTCCTTATTGCATATCCTTCACTATCTGTGATAGCCTCAACCTTGAGTTAGCTTCAATTGGGTGCCAAATATTCCATAATAAATATAAACATGCATCTTTATCGTGCATCCAAATTATGTATCCACACATATTCTCACATCGTGCATGTGCATCACTTGCACATTGTATATCATTCATACCTAGTTGGTATTAATGTCAGGCTTCATATCAAGAAGCTTCACAATGCATTAAATCCATGCACTCAATCCTATACATACCTAGCCCAAACATACATCATTCAAGCTCATTGCTTGCATCCTTTCCATGTCATACATGCACATGGACACATCAGACTTCCAGATCCTCCTCTCCAAGGATAATTTTTCCATCCTTATGACAAGCCTCATAGGGACACTCAACAATGAGCTTCCCTCTCAGTTGGGAGCTTGCAGTCATATTATTCCTTTAAGCATGTATACACATATTTGCATATATGTAGGTGCATCTCTTGCACATTTCTACCTCATTCTTATATATGTATTTCATTCATTTTGTTACTCCCCTGTTGTCATCAGGTCATTATTGACCAATGAAAACTAGCATCATGTCTTATGTTGCATCCCACCATAGGTTTAATGGAGTCTATTTGCATGTTACATCCATGAAATCACTATCGTATTCATTACAACATGTTCTCATCTTGCATATTCATGTCTATATAGTACTCATGTCAATACACCTTTTGTACAATGATGAGCTCATAATCTAGCTCATATACCCATTTCACTTTTCCCTTTTGGGGGAATTATGAATAGTCCCAAAGGACTCCTCTTTATATTTCTTAATTAGGTTATCCCTACTATATTTTTCAACCATTATAGGTCAAGTAAACTAACCCTACACATTTTCATCAATCCTCTGGTTGTGAGGAGTTATATACTCAGAGTTTAGTCTTTTAATAATGCAGTAATTATAACTGCTAAGGATCCTACCAATCCTTACCAGATTTCCTTAACCATGAAGGAATTATTCATGAGGATATTCAAGAGACTATGTCTGCCCTAGTAGATAGATAATGTTACACTAGAACAGAAAAAATCAGTTCACATCCCTTGTCTAGCTCATACAGCTTCAGAACATAATTTATGCCACCTCTTCCATTCACATTCAGGTCTTACTATTAATGTTGATCAACATAGCCCTACTCCTGTAAGAATAGTTATCATTGTGATGAAGGGAAACTATAATTCCTCTGCTGAAATTCAGTAGGAATTCCCAAATCATAGTTTCAATCTGCAGTCCTTCTCCTCAAGGAGTTAATGCAAATAGAAAACAATCTTCCAAAGGTATAATTACCTTTCAACATGCTCATATTAACCTTGGTATACTGGTCCTATGACTGATATCTATCCCATCCAGACCTATGTCTGAATCATTCTTTGCTAGATAGGGTAGGGAAGGGTGCCCTTCTCCTTTAAAATTTATAAGAAAGAAAATAACTCGACTCTTTCATTATTCCAAGGGGGTCAATTGTTGTTTCCATGCTCTGATACCAATTTGTAACACACCCAACCCTTAAATACTCTTTTAAGGGGTGGGGCATCATAATTTCATTTTTTCCTTAATTAATCAAACCCTCCTTCTGAGGTATCTATCATGTTCTTCTCATCCAGAGCTTTCCAACTACTGTCTCCACACTCAAAACTAAGCTCTGGAATGGAATATATGTCCTTCCCAAGTTCTTCGAGCGTTTATTGGTCAAGGGCCACGCGGCTTCCATGTGGGTCCATCTTATATGTATCATCCTAAGTTCTCTGACATCCTGAAGCTTCCATCACTCCTTAATGTTTTCATGGTGGAAATCCAACCATCCAAAACCAACAGCTGATCTCCCTCCACGTTAACACATATGCCTAAGGAATATTTGACGTTTGGTGCTTCGATGTGGAGCACCCTTTTTTTTTCTACGCATGAGATCTCCTGAAGTCCCACAAACTTTCCATGTGGCTTCGACCTTCAGGCCTTTTGGTATCTCTACAATGTTATACCCCAAATCCTCCGGAATCATGGAGTTCGAGACTTCTAAAGTCTTGGAATCGCTCTGCGTGGCTCTGGCCTTCGAGCCTTTCTACGACACTACAACCCAGGTCTTCTGGAGTCTCGAAGTCCTAGAATTCACCATTTGCGTGGCCAGGTGGACATGTACTAGGGACTGAAATGTGGTGAGGGTCAGGGGTGACATGTTCTCTCTTCAAGAGGTGACATGTGTCATGTTCTAAGGGGCCCAAGGGTCTGCAGAACATTTTTATTACAGTGACACGTGGCACCTCAATCATGGTTCCATGTCACCCTGGGTGACGTTAGTGAGCCACGTCGACTCTTAACACAACCTTCTACATTCCTTCAATCTAACGGTCAAGATTTTTCCACGTAGACCCCTCAATCTATAGCTCTCGTTACTTCAAAGATTCAACGTTCAAGGAGTTTACCCACTCCATACTCTTCGTCTCCCGGAGTAGGACTTCAGAAAAGTGTCGAATTACAATCTAGATCCAATGGTCAGAGGAGATTTTGAAGGGTACTCGGATCTACGGATCCTATCGCTTCATAACTTCACATTTTAGGCGTTTTAGCAATCGACGATCATCGTTGAACATTTGGCATTCGATGATAAACGTCCTATGTTTTCGATGCTTTGGAAATCGACGGTTGTCATTGAACGTTCAGTGTTCGATGATCGAAGTTGAACATCCCTTTACCATACTATTCCCAAATCTTCTGAACTCCCAAAGTTATCCAGACTCTCAGAGTCCCGGACATGTCACCAACCACATTGTCCAAGTGGGCACGAACCCGAATCTGACACGTGCGGAGGGCCAGGGTGACACATGTCCTCATTAGGGGGTGACATGTGTCATGCTCTAATAGGTGTAAGGGGTTTGTAAATCAACCATAAATGGGTGACACGTGGCACCTTAGTTGAGGGTCCACGTCACTCGGGGGGATGTCAATGAGCCACATCAGCCCCCGACATACAGTCTTCACACTTCTTTCAAATATCACGGTTGATATTTGTCCATGTTGATCCATAGATCCATGGTTCTCGTTACTTTGTAGATTCAAGGTTCAAGGAGTTTACATGCTCTATACTCCTCGTCTCCCAGAGTAGGACTTCACCGAAGTGCCTAGTGTTCCATCTGAACTTAACCCAGGGTTCCTAGGCATTGGTTATATGGAACTTTATCAAGCCCCAAAGGCTACAATCATATCTCTTGACCAATATTTGGTTAAGGTCACAACACCCCAGAGCTCCAAACTCCTAGATTCTGAAGCCAGAAAGTCTTTCTCGTCTCAGCTAGCTCAGGGTTCCCAAACATCGGTCATATGGACCCTCTACTGAATCTCGGGTTGTAGGTTCAACTCTTAGAAGAGACTTGGTTAATATTGTGGGCACGATCCCTTGGTCACGCAAATGAAATTTTTGAAGGGTGTGACCCTCGATTGCATTCTACAAGATTTATACCTCCTAGGCTTGGAAACACTTCAAATTAGGTACAAGAATACTCCTTGCACTTCTCCCGGAACTTTATGACTTGACACTTCTAATTCCTGCACATCTTGCCAAGGTTCTGCACACCTTCGCACTACCTCTCATGATCTTACATGCCCCTTTCTCAGGAGGTCCAAATGACTGGAAGTGTAAATATGCACCTATGAAATTGGGCCTATGGATAAAAAAATCATAGCTCATTTTCCTTTAATTTGAGCCACTACAGGGGCTCAAGTACTTACGTACACAAGTCATATTCAACCATACATATCCTTACTTTCTCAAATACACAACCAGGATAACTGATGAAAACAGTCAAATTATCAAACAAGCATGCACATCCATGAAATGTTCACGGGGTATTCATCCTTATTTTACAATCATAGTTCAGCTTCACAGGGTATATAAGAATACTTATCTATTTAGAGTTGCAACCAACTGATTGACTGTGGGTGTTCTCCTTTCCACCCAACCATAGGCTCAGAGGCACTCATTCTTATCGCTCTGGCCACCCCCGTGCCAAGCCATGATATCACTAAGGAATTTCTGACACCTCTCTCAGAGGTTATCTATCTCTCTATCACCACCTCTGTGAGGTTTATCAGATGATTGCTCGGCATTAAGAGCATAGTCAACTATTCGGGTCATGTTTTCCTTTTAATTTCTCCAGTAACCATAATATCATAACAGCTTTTAGTTCCTCTTCACCGCTCTCTTGACTTATGCATTCTCTTCTCGGTATATCTCTACATGCCTTGCACACACACCCATCCTTGGGAATGTTTCCCCTTATTGTCTTGTTCCTTCTATCAGAAGGAAACTTGGGTCATCCTGGTCAAACCATGCTTCCATTCATGGGGGGTGGTTGATAGTTGTTGGGCCCCAACAACTCCCCCTAAATTTTTACAAAATTTAAAGGGCCCCCGTTAGAATCTTGATAATTATAATGAGCTACAGAATCAACCTTTTCAAATAGTTCCATACCTTGGCTTGCTTTGAGACAAACTTAAGACATTCACTATAGT
>ML795038.1:258525-268616 GCA_009831015.1 Picea engelmannii | reverse complement strand
TGTTTTTAAGGGGGCGGACATGTTAAGGTCCTAACCCGCACATAGGTAGATCAATGTATTTGGATGTAATAAAGGTCAATATTAATAAGACCTTTCAATAAAATAGAATAAGGCGGATGTAAGAATACCTAATAGAAGCTTCCTCTTCTAGAAGGATATTCCTCTAGATGCTTCTCTTAATAGACACATTTAGTATAAATAAGGGTCGAGGGTATGAAAACCCTAGCTTGGAGATTATTGTAACAGAGAGTTGCTCGACTGGAGGTTGCCCCCTCGAAGAGGCCTGTGAACATTGCTTTCTGAATCGAAGTGATTTTCTATTGCTATTTCGTATATCATTTATGTGTATTGTGAAGATTATGATGGATATTTTACTGTTATTCTGCCATTTCTAGCATTTTATTTCTGTTTTGCATATTTTATATATCTGGTATCTTGCAAATGAAGTGAGAATTCTTTCACGTCACTTGTCCATTATCATCCATCCTTCATGCTTGGATAATGAGCACCTAACTCATCATGATGATAATGAAGATTGAAAACATTGTTTACCAAAGTAACCATCCCCTTAAAGTCACAAACTCCACCATTGATTGTTGCAGTAGCCAATCATATTCCATTGATTAGTAATAAACTGAAAAACAAAACTGAATATACAGATGTGAATGAGGATGAACCATCAACATATTTTCCCTTCTTAACAGGAACAACATCAACCAAAGGATATGTCCATTGTTTAACCGTAGGCTATAAATATGGATCCTGGATACTGGCATTAACTAGCATGTGCCCTGTAGTGACAATTGTCAAATTAGTCTTCATCTGATGACATCTCTCAATGAACTCAATCCCATCCTTGAAAAGATGATACTTTTTCCATTCCATGTAGTAAATGGCCTTACTTTCATACAAGTATGGACTTCCCAAAGCCATCTTGCAGATGTCAAGTGGAACAATCTCTAACTCTACCTCATCAATGAAACTGGGTGTGATCGAAAATTGTAACTTACATTGCTTAGTTACCTGTACCTGAGAATTATCACAAATCCAATTGAAAGGATACAGTCTCGGATGAGGCCTAGTTTCCAATCCCAACTTATGAACAACTTTCTCTGAAATAAGATTCACTTGTGATCCACTATCAACAAGTGTATCAATATTAGTGTGCTTTGAGATAACTCGTAAACGAAACAGGTCATTTATTTTCCTTCCATCGCGAATTACATTAGACTTTGTAGAAGAAGTACGTGAACTGAAACTTGCAAGTGAATATTTACCTTTGATGCCCATAGTTGTAACCTTGGTTTCATCCTCATAATCTGATCCAAGATCCTGAACTAGGGTTGGGGTCTTCTCTTTACCATTCCTAGTCTGATCCCACTTTGGTTTCAATTATGGATGCAACTTCCAACAATGCTCCTTGTCATATCCTTTCTTCTCTCAATGAGAACATGTAAGATTATTCTCTTCATCCTTCTTCGCAATAGTTGTCTTCTTACTCTTCCCTTTTCCCTTCGACTGCTCCTCGAATTCATGTGGCTCCCTGACACATCCTCAAGAACATGTTTTCATTTGTTGTCTTCAAGATGTGTAGATTGTACTGATACTTGGTCAATATTAGTGGGATTAAACATCAATATAGTATGGCGAAGATATGAGTGCATACCACCAGTATATTTTAGAAGAGTCTCAGGAGTATGTAATGGAATTCCCAAAGACAATGCCTTCCTCTTAAATTATTGTGTATAATCCTGAACATTTTTCCCTTTTCCTTGTCTTAAATGTTTCCAAACAATCATTGATGTTTTCATATAAGCTAATGGATAAAATTGATTTATTAATGCAACTACAAATTCAATCTAAGAAGAAATGTTTTTACCATGTTGAATAAGATCAACTTATGTCTGACTCTCACAGCATATCAAAGTTGTGTCTCTCGGGCGAATAGTATCCAATTGTGTCTTTGCACTATCTTGTATGAGTTTTTGTACTCTAAAATACATTTCAGTCTATTTGACCCAATTATCCAACTTCTATGCATTCAACTCTCCATCATAAGTAGGCAAATCAAGCTTTACCTCTAGCTTTAACAAAGGCAGATCATGAGAACGAGAAGATTTCTTAGAATGTGTTTTCCTCTTATGAGAAGAAGATTCACTTTCATCAGAAGAATATGATGATGATGATGATGATGATGATGGGGATGAAAGATACCCTAGAGGTTCTCTACCTCCTCATTCTCCTTCATCTTTTACCCTTGTTTCAATTGGACCACCTTCATTTTGATGAGGATTTGTTCTTCATCTTTCTAGGTCTTCCCACAATTCCTTAACCATATTTTTCATCTCAAGAAAAATCCTTAGAAACTCTTTATCAACCTCAGAAAGAACATCATCATGCTCCATTTCTTTTCTTCTAGTGAAGATCCTTGAACCAATTTCAGGATTATAACTTGCAAGCTTGCCTTCACCTTGCTTTGACTTGGATCTCGTAAGCATTCACTTGCAAATAAACGTCGAAACCAACTCTAATACCACATGATCTAAAAATACCAAACGAGTTCTGATACCAACTTGATCCAAAATATAATCAAACTCTGATACCAATTCAGCCCGAAAGTCCTTAGATGTCAATTAGTTCATAAATACACATAAACATCTGACCATATTTGGGAAATTGAAGATCGACTTGACTATTTGAAAAATATCATGTGAATGTCTTACTTATCCATAAACTTCATTAACTGATCAATATAACTTGAAGAAATAATGAGTGCCAAAATAGAGATAAATTGACCACTCTTATTAATGCTCAATTTCCAAATCACAATAAAATGGTATTTACAAATTTCAAATTATGAAGACACCCTTCAAGTCGGCTATTCCAACCCAGAAACAGAGGTCGCCATTAAAAGCCTTGTGAAATTGTGAGAATAATGAGTGTAAACTCGACTATATTCTAAACAGGTGCCTGGAAAGCCCTTTTTGCACACATAACGAGACTATGGGTCTCATACATGACAAAGTTGGCTAAGAATTTCCATACATAGCATTTTTACAAAACAAATAACATCGCCATCAAATTCCTCTTGAAATTCTAAGAAAAATGAGTATAAAGACTCTATACTTTCCTCAAAGAACCCATTAACATGCAAAACAAGGCAAATCAAAACCAAGAACGCACCTTGCATGCAAAAGGAGGCAAACTACACTTGGTACGATATTCTATGGAACGCATTCCAATGCTGGCACACAAATTTATGTTCTCGGCATTGTCTTTCATGCCCATTAAATAAGCCTAGGTCGGCCTAACCACCAACCGGAATCCACACTACAACTTAAATATGTATTTATTGGTTTGTTGTAGCAACTCGTAACTTATGGTCTAGTGGTTAAAACTTTGGGTTATGAGGGAATAGGTCACCGGTTCAAATCTATAGACCTTCCCCATCAGCGCATTTGGTTGTAAACTTACATTCAACATATAGTATGTTGGTTATATATTTGGTTTATCCCTGTGAACGTATGGTCGTGGTTACATTGGATATACATATAACTACAGTCGAGGGCTTATCCCTTGGCTCTTTTTCTAGTTGATTAACCACCAAAAAAACCTTAAATATATTCTACACCATATGTGTTTAAGTCCCAAATGAATGGTGTGACAGTTAGTCCATTGGTTTGGTGTGCGGGAGAGCTGAGTTCGATCCTCCAGGATCCAACAAAATTTTGATAAACATAAACCATAATGTCCAATGGGAAGTTTCCATGTGGTAGCCTCTCATTGGTATATCCTTCCCATGTGTCGACAAATGATTAATCCACTTGGATTGTATGAATTACCACATCACCTGCCAACTGGAAATGCCTCATCACTAGCAATCTGCCACGTGTCAAGACACGATTCTTCCACCTGTATGTATGGTATGGTCGTACGGTCATGCCACATGTGACCTTTGACCCTGTTGACTTTTTCCTTTTTTCCTTGGTTTGACCACAACTTTGACCAACCATAATCTCTTCATATAAACTTCATTTGAGGATATTTTTGTGTCGTTGGAAAGATATTGTCGAGCTATACGCAATGAAGTGGTTTTTAAGAGCATTTGAGAAAATCAATTTTTGATCATTTTAGATCCTCCTAGATGTCTTTGAGCATTTTGGATACTCCTAGATCAATGGACAACATTTATTTTTCATAAATGGGTTTGACTAAGTTTTGTTCCTTTAAGTTGGTTGCCTTCAAAGGAAAGGGTCCTTTCTTCTTGCATTAAAACTGCACCAATTACATGGCATGAGGCATCACACTCCACAATAAATGTTTTTGTAAAGTCAAGTGTGGCAAAGACAGGAGTTGTACACATATCCCCCTTAAGTTTTTCAAAAGATTTGGTTGCTTCTCTGGTCTAAGAAAATGCTTCCTTCTTTAATAATTTTTTTACAGGTGCTGTTATTTGACCATAGTTCTTGAAAAACTTGTGGTAATAGCCTGTCAATCCTAAGAATTCTCTAAGTTTGTTCAAGGTTTTGGGAATTGGCCATTCCCTCATAGATTTAATTTTGTTAGGGTCCACTTTTACACCTTCATGAGATATAATATGACCCAAATATTCCACTTCTTGAACCCCAAAGGAACACTTGGAAGGATTTGCATAAATTTGTTTCTCTTCCAATATTTGTAATACTCTTTCAACATGGTGTACATGATCTTCCCAATATTTGTTGTAGATTAGTATGTCATCAAAAAATACTAACACAAAATTTCTAAGGAAGGGCTTGAAGATAGAATCCATCAAGCTTTGAAA
Organism: Picea engelmannii; assembly: GCA_009831015.1. Taxonomy (NCBI): domain Eukaryota; kingdom Viridiplantae; phylum Streptophyta; class Pinopsida; order Pinales; family Pinaceae; genus Picea; species Picea engelmannii. Next base: position 263,812 of record ML795038.1, on the reverse strand, counting down.
TGTTGAAGATGCATTAGTAAGTCCAAATGGCATAACCAAAAAATCATAATGACCTTCATGTGTTCTAAAAGTTGTTTTAGGAATGTCTTCCTGCCTCATTTTGATTTGATGATATCCTAAACGAAGATCCAACTTAGTAAACAATTTTACTCCATGCAATTCATCTAATAATTCATCAATGACAGGGATATGAAACTTATCTTTGATGGTCATTTTTTTGAGTTGTCTATAATATGGACACATATTCCATGAACCATTCCTTTTTGTAACCAAGACCACTCGTGAAGAGAAAGAACTTTGGCTAGGTTGAATGATGCCAAAATCTAGTATTTCTTGGATCATGCGCTCAATATAACGCTTTTGTTCATGTGGATACATGTAAGGCCTATTGTTAGGTGGTACACTTCCTATTTGCAAATGAATAGTATGGTCATGATCTTGAACAGGTGGAAGACCCTTACGCATTTCACCAAATACCTTGGAATGATTTTTGGTAACTATTTGGAGATCTAATGGAGTAGGGGATATAGATGTTTGAACATCAAGTGAGAACAATTGTGAAATTACACCTCGGTATCCCTTTTTGAGTAATTTTTTCATGCTATTAGAGATTATCACTTTATAGGATTTCCCTTGAATACCTCTTAGCTCAATTTCCTTGTCATCTGAGGAAACTTTCATGAAAATATCTTGAAATTTAAAGGTCATTGCTCCCAATGATTGTAACCATTGTACCCCTAATACAACATTGACACCCCCCATTTGGATTGCAATCATGGGGGTATCCATAAAATACTCCCATGTGTTGAACTTAATACTATGGAATTTCCGTGAACGGTTTACGGTGCCTCCATCTACAATCATTAATTGAAACATTGATGCAGGATATACAAAGCAATTGAGATCTTTTACTAATTTGTAATTGATGAAATTATGGGTAATACCATAATCAATCAATAATGTTACCTTTTTTCTTTTTGATGTATCCTTGTATCTTAAGGGTTTGTGGAGTATTGATGTCAGTCAATGCATGACAATATATTGTTGGATTAGTCTCTTCTAGATCCGGATCTTGTGGCGGTTCCAATTCTTGATCTCTTTCCTCTTCATAGTCTATGTAGAATAATTTAGTCTAACCAAATTTATGCCCCTTACTATACTTGTTTTCACAATTGAAAAATAGTCCCTTTTCTCTTCTTTCATCCATTTGTTGAGGTGTCAACCTTGTTGGTTGAGGTACGCTATCTTCTTCCTCTTCACATTCTATGTAGAATAATTTTTTCTCACTGCATTTATGCCCCTTACTGTACTTGTTGTCACAATTTAAACATATTATTTTTCCTCTTCTTTCATCCATTTGTTGGGATGTCAACCTTGTTGGTTGAGTTACTCTTGTCTTATGACCCCCAAAATGATCTATGCTTGTTGTGTATGCTCCAATGGTATATTTTTATGAAGCCTTATTTTTGGCTTGAATATGATGAGCATTTTGCATAGCTTCCATAATATTTGTAGGATGTCTCAAGAAAATATCATGTTTGATGTCTTGTGTTAATCCACCCATGTAAGCATCCAACAATTGTTGATCACTTATGACATCCACCCTTGTGGCCAATACCTGAAATTATGAATTATAATCTTCAATATCACCTAAGTGCTTGATTCTTGTCAATTGAATGAAGTAGTCTTGTTCCCAAACTTTCCCATATTGTGTTTCTAAGTATCTTGTAAATAAACCCCAAGTATAATGATAAAGAGGGGGTTTCCTTTTTACTATCCATTTATACCATTGATATGGTTTTATATCAAAGTTCAAAGTTGCTATGATAATCCTTTTCTTATCATCCATAATATTATGTAGTTCAAAATATTGCACCATTTGGTTCACCCGTATAAATACCTTTGTTTCATTAAACTTCTTTAATTCAATCTTGGGAAAGTTGAATTTAGGACCCCTACCATAATTAACTCCACTATTAGAGTTAGATTCACTAGTTGAAAATTGCTTATTATTGGTAGTTTGTTCAACATGAATACTACATTTATTTTCATTAGTTCATTGCATTTTGATATCTCCTTTTGGGACTCTCTCATCTAGATCTTGAAATATCATGGAAGACATGGAATTTTGCATTTCCTTCATGGAATTTTGTATTTCTTCTTTATTTTCATCCATCTTCTTTTTCACATCATTCTTATTTTCTTCCATCTTATTTTCCATTTCATCCATATTTCTTTCCATTTATTGAATTTGTCTTTGTGATTTTACCCAATTATTAGACCTGTCACTAAAATCATCCAAGTTGTTCCTCGAATTTGGATAGCATATTATGTATGTCCTCATTTTCTTCTTGAGTCATAGATGAGACTTCTGGAGGTTTAATTGGTGTTGACATATTTTTTGGAACCATATGGAATAATAATAATAATACACCTCTATTATATCTTTATCCAAAATTTTGAATCACCAGAAATAGATCTTCCAATAAAAATGTATGCCAATTGTAAGTTATGTACCTTTCAAACCCTTAATTTGGAATTTGTCCTCCTAGTCGACCTTCCTTAAGATGTTATTTTGCAATTTCGGCCCTTGTGAGTATGAAATTTTGACCTATAGAACTCTGATATGTCCTCTCTTAAATTACATGGGTTTGATCAAAATTTGATGTGCCAAGTGGAAGTTAGGGTAACTTCCCCACACCTTGCTGATTTTTGGCCTTTCCAGGAGAGCGGACCTATACATAATACCACACACACAACATTTGATATCTGATTCTAAAACTTGTACCAAAAATAGTACAGACTATCTTTGTTCAATTGTAACTAGTCTCACCAAATGTTGATCCTTGATGAAGACAATATGACGATTTTACCTAGACCACTTAATTGAGACTAGTTAGTAGGACTATCTTCCACGGTGTGTATCTATGAAAGTGTAACGACCCAGAAGCTAAAATTATTACCACATATACCTTGATATGTCCTCTAAATAAACTCCAAGTTTCATTTTCTAAATCATCCCAAAAACAACATTATAGCGAAAATGATAAGATGACTTGCTTGAAGAAGAAAAACACTAGGATCAATTCTTTGATACCAAATGTTATGATCCAATGCCTTAAAAATGATGGGTTTTCTTTAACTGAAGCTATTGCATTGTCTACCTCAATGATGGTGTTAAAGTCACTTAATTATAGTCCACTTTGAGGGGGAAACCTCATTTTACAATATTCCACTTGATAATACCATATGAGATGTGATAAGATGATACTAATACTACATGTCCTTGCTATATATAGGAGACAAAGGGGTACATTTATGATGAAAGGGTGCAATAAAGGGTTCTAGACGACCTACACATATAACACTAGAAATGTAATAATTCAATATGGATTAATAATGGATTTTATAAATAACATGGAGCTTTGTCTAGGGTTTAACATGCATCCCCATGGAAGAATAGAGTTAAAATTTTCTAAAGGGGAATACTTTCAACGTGGTATAAACATTCTATGTTTCGGCTCTTTTTTGGGTACATTTTTTCAATGAGTTTCACCTAGAATATGACCATAAATTTAAGAATACCATTGGAATTTCATATTTCAATGATTGAAATTACATATTTTGAGTGTCATGGGAGTTTATGAGGGCACTGAATCAATTTATACATTTAGAAATATGATTTGAGAATTGTTAAATTTCGATTTCGCCAACAATCAAGTTGTCGAATTCCAATGATAATTACTAAAAAAAACAAAAAAACATAGAACATTTAAACAACGCCCATACTTTTTTGTGTCCTCCTTAAAAATTTAGACTACACCCATACTTTTTTGTGTCCTCCTTATATTTTTGAGTATTTTATGGTCTAAGAAATGATTTCAACTCAAGCACGACCAATCTACATATCATGTCTTATACATACAATATGTTCTCCATTTTTTTCTCTACAAGACACATAAATTTCCCTCTCTTGGAGGTTAAGTGTTATGGATAACTCCAAACATTAAACACGGGAAAGAGTATTCCCAAGTTATGAATCACCTTCAAGGTGGCACTCAATACCCTCTCTTCAACACTGCTCCACTAACCTATTGGCAGTTAGTTATCATATTTTTATGGATCTCTTAATTTAATGATTATACATAGGGTCCTCTCGTCGTCAAAGTTATATAAAAATGGGTAATATTAATTTATGTGGTCTCCATATCCTACTCACTTCTCCCACTCTCATAACTTCATCCTATACACCCTCAATACAACACATACACTCCCCAAGGTGTAGTTAGCATTCTTTAATTCTTTGACTAATAGACCACCTCCTAATTTAAATCACCTCAACTCCTACCATTGTCAACCATATGGATGTCAACCTACTTCATGGTCATTTTTTGAGGTGAACTAGATTATTCACACTTGGATAAACGAAAGGATATGTTACATTTGTATTATTCCCATATACATTTCTAATTACCATGGATTGATAGTAAATGTGGTTTCCAAATATGACTAAACATACTGTAAGTGATGCAAATTTCTCTCCACAAATTCCCTCTTGTCCTAATACAACTAAAAGTACCTCTATCCTTTAAAGGGAAATTTACAATAAAATATTTACTTAGTTGTTAAGGGATTTTGACCTTCTAAAATCCTAGGTGTGATCCCATAGATGCGCCCTCACCCACTGCCATGGTCTCTTGGCCTTTTTATTGGGATTTTCATCCCACTTACCAAGGACTCTAACAAGGTGATTAATCAAAGAAACTTTAAAACCAATTGTAAAATGCATTATATGTTTGTTTAATTATAAGTTCAACATTCATCATCAACCAAGTCAAAGGAACTCTGAATATAAGTATGATTCCACCACAAACCCTATTGTGCCATATGACACAATACTCTCTACATATTCCAATTTCTTTCCCACCCACCATACACTCTTAAGACTTATTGCATGTCAATTCTACCCTCCTTTAGGATATCATAACGCATGAATATCTACATATGCCTACTTTTCAAGTTCTTTTAATATTTAGTTTAGGTGGTTAAACATAACGTAAATCGGGCATTCTCTCTCTCCTTTTGTAATAGTCTCATAATGTTACTAGTGGGTAGAAATAAAATTGTCTCTTATCCCATAAAACATCCCCATCCATCACTCCCAACCTCGGGATGGGTATCCATGAATAGGAATCTCAATTTATTCCCTAAAAGGTGATCCCCCCATAATACCAACAAAGAGAACCTTCCCAGAAGAACCAGAATGAAGATAAATGCATGCATAGTT
>ML795038.1:231770-253682 GCA_009831015.1 Picea engelmannii | reverse complement strand
TACATGCATTCAATGATTGGTTTATAATTCAAAGAAATGTGGATGGATTTCTTTAAGGCACATGCTAAAAAGAAATGAGTTGTAAGGTTAACACTTGGAGATAGAGGACAAAGGCCACCTTTCATATTCCCCTCTAATGGAATCATAGCTCCTCATGTGGAATCTAGCCCCTCTTGTGCTCTTTAAAGCCATCTTGACCATTATATATTTTATTTCAATTTTAATATTTACATGACTTAAGTCCATCATGACAAGCCTACCACATGCTCTATATACATATATTTACATAATGGATACCTAACCATTCACTAATGAGTTCTTGGCTTTAAGATAAGCACTCAAAATCCATACTAACATATTTACAACATTTACATAATTTGATTTAATTTAATATATGTAAAGATTCAAAATGAAATATTGTATTCCAAATTTACTTCTTTTTAGCAAATGTTTAGTTTTATCCTACCCCTTATCTACTAGAAAAGTGATAATATTAAATTGTATAATTAATAATAAAAAAGTTAAAAGCATATATTAATTAGACATTAAAAAACATAAATGATTTTTTTCTCTCCATGAAACAAAATAAATAAATTAATGAGACATTTATCATAAATGATATTTTTCTCTCTTCCAATTCAATCTTACAACAAGGTAAGGCCCTCAATGGTTGGAGGTCGATTTAACTCCATCTTAGGTGAGACAAACATTAATACACCACTTTGTGTTTTGGTCCCTCTACTGACAACTAACTTTATCCATTTTAAATTTGTCTTCAATGCAGAGACAGCACGAGAGGTTCTGTTTTGGTCCCACTAGTAACAACTAACTTTATCCATAAATGTGGATCAATAATGAGGTGAGAGGTCATGGTAAGTTGTATGCCGTATGTTCCTAGTACTAACAACTAAGTATATACATTTTAAATTGTCAATAAATGGACGAGATGTTTTATAAGCTATTTCGTTGTCAAATTGAAATTTTGAAATAAAATCATACCGATTAAGTTGATTTTATGATAAATAAAATTATTAATATTTTTTATTTTATTTTATTTTTCAATTGATGATGAGGAAAGTTCTCTTGAAGTAGAAAAGGAAGAAAGATTGATTATTAATAGTCCTTCTCTTAAAGCCAAGAACTCATTAGAAGTATCCCTAATGATTTTTTTAGCAATTTTACATTCTTATCATACCAAGAGTTGATCGTTTTATTATTCTTTTTACTGAACACCTCTAAAAAAAACTTGTTAATATAAATAGAAAGAATAATTATAAAATTATAATAAAGTTTTTCAATATTGTACTTATAAATTACAATGAAACATTAACTTAACTTATATTATATTATATTATATTATATTTACACAATATATATAATGTAAGATATTATTTAGCTTGTTCTTTTGTTACTTCCACACAAACCACCATTTTGATCAACCAAAAGAGGTGGATAGCATTTACATCAATCAAAATAGGTGAATAAGGAACATTTATAATTTTATAAGTGGATAGCATTTACATAAATATAGTTCAGGATAAGGTGAATTGGCATCCAACCCTATGTCACTCTAAAAAAAACTTAAACCTCTTTCTATCATTTATAGTTTCGAATTCTCTTTGAATTTACAAATTCATAAATTGTGATAATGGTCAAAGTTTAAAAAAATATGGAGAAAATTCAGACATTAATAGGCATAAATATAGAAGATTGTGACATCAAAATCTCTATTCCATTTTTAAAAAAATGTGACTCACAGTGAGTGATTAGAATTGTCCATTGCAGTAAGGCTATAATAATCTACCTACTAATTCATCTAATTTTTACACGTCCAGATTTACAGAAGTTGTAAGATCTCGCGACCTAAAAATATATTTGCAATGGCTTCATACGCCTTTTGAGATAAATGCACGGAGTCAAAGAACAGATATTTATCTGCATCATCACAGGTGAATGGAGTAAATTTGTTGCACAGGAAGCCCAACTCTATATCTCCAGTCCCACAACAAGCCTTAGCAGTCACCTCAAAACCTGCATGAAAAGTATCATGAGCGATTTGACTATAATTATATTAATGTATGAAAGCTAAGGGCACTAATATGGATGTCCAAATTGAAGGTTATTGAGGATGGAGACTTACCGGATTTGCCAGGATTTCGTATGAAGTCTAGAATAAGAGCGTAATAATCAAGAGAAACAATCTTGAGCCCAGGAAGGACAGGTTTCAGCTGTTCGATCATTGCATTCAACCCTTCATTGAATCCAGATGCAGCCACGTTGATTTCCTCCACACACTCTCCTTTGCTCTCAAGGTAATGCACTGTTCTCTCGATAGGTAGACATCCCAGAGGAGGAACGTTAATCAGCCCAATTTTGCGTGCATTCAAACTATATAGTTCCTGTCAAATGGATCAAACCAAATATATAACCTAGTCAGAATCAATGCAAATCTCTTTAGGCGTACTGATCATACTGAAAATCTGTAGATGCAAACTAATGTTTCCATGCCTTAATGTAAGATGCGTATGTCTGCAAGAGAAAATCCGTGTACTGTGAAACAGTAAAGTGAGAAGAACGAAATGGAAATGTGTAGTAGTTGGCAACGAAGTCATTTGTGCCAATGACGATGAAATATATTGCCTCACTCAAAATCATGTGGGCTCGTTCATCTCCCACCAACCCTATCAATCTCGTTTTATATTCTTTGAAGTAGTCGACTTCTTTCCAGAATGGTATAACCTCCTACAGTTAAACGCTAGCCATTAGACTTATGAATAACTTGGAAATTGATCTAATAGATTGCAGAGACCATCAAAATCAATAGTACGTATTAATTAACAACTCTATACCAGTATTTTACTGGTTATGTTATCTAAACCAGATCCGGAAGAAGCAAAGCTCACGCCTGTTATTAAGTCCGAGTCCTGAAGCTTAGTGTCCAGATATGGTGGCAGCAAATCTTTGATACCCAGCCCTTCAACTGCAAAAATAATTTTTTGGACAAAGAAATTAACAGCTTTCGTACGATTTCAATGAATTCAATATTATAAGTATCAAGCATACTCACCAATATAATCCGGCATGAGTTTTCCATTCGATACACGTCCTGTGGGAATATGGTTGATGAAATCTCGGCCATACGGAGGAAAATTGGCTTTGCTAAATGTTACAATGTAATCGTTATTTCCCGTATCTGCATAGGAGTCACCGAAGAAAAAAACTGCAGGCACGGACACATTCTGAGCCTCTGCCATTAACCTAAACTTCCTCGTTTGAAAGAACGATATCACCAATAATATAGTGCCCAATGTAGACGCCGAAACTAAAGATACAGACCTCTTCATGGCCCAATTCTGCTCAAACGCGGATTACAGAACAAGGAGCATCCCTATTAGATATTAAAAACAGAACTCAAACCATCGATGTTATAAGCATCATTCGACTTGAAAAGTGAAATTATAATGACGTATAATTGTGCTGTCAGAAAAATTCCATGCTCTTGGTGAGAATTAAAAACTTTTGGCCATGTTGCCAACGATATATCTAGTACAACATTTATTCTGTCAAAAACTTCTAGTTGATTATAATCTCACAACCTCCTCTCACGGTAGTTGGATTAATAACAGTTCATGGAAGCCTAGCACCGGGAAAAGGTTACGCGTCTGCTTGCAGATAGTGCGAGGCCAAAAACGTGATACCTGCACTGAGGTAACATCAAAAGGAAAACTACATATACTAGACTTCGTCGGCGAGACGATTTAAAAAAACAAAAAAAAAATCCAGGCTAGACGTGGCTACCTTTACTTCACGAATTCTAGCCCAAACTTCACTTCTAAACAACCATGCATACCTAATCTCCGTGCTATTCATACCAACTGAAATAAATGCTCTTCATTTGAATGTTACCAACTGAAATAAATACCTCTCCGTGTGTTACTCAATCTCCATTAGTCTCCGTGGTAGTTATGTGAACGTGACCAACTGAAATAAATACCTCTCCGCAGGTTCCCGATCTCCATCAAAACGCTTATGTTTTTATTAGTTACAGCTGTTTTGCACTTTGTTTTGTTTTTTTACATTTAGGTTAAATCTATTATGGAATGATGATTTTTTTCAGGGGATATTTATTGTGGAAATCCTGTGAGAAGTTCTTAGATTCGTAGATTTGAGTGATTATTTTTATATAATCAGAGTGTCCCAGGATTTTTCATCAGGCTGAATTATTTTTTACATTTAGAAATGGATTTTGAATAACAAAAAAAATGTGATTCTTAACCTTAGCCAAGCTTTTTTAGTATTTACAGCTGCTTTGCACTTTGTTTTCTTAGCCTTTGGCAAGCGTTTGTAGTATTTACAGCGACTTTGCACTTTGTTTTCTTAGCCTTAGGTTAAAGCTATTATGACCATTTTTTCAGGGAACATTTATCCGAAATTTGATGAGATGTTCTTAAATTCTTAAATTTAAGTGATTATTTCCGAAAAATCTGAGTGCCCCAAATATTTTTGGTTATACTAAATTTATTTTTCCATTCAAAAATAAATTTTGAATAACAAAAAATAATGATTCTTATAAATTTATATCTGATTAAAAAAATCATTTCTTAAACCAACGAATTAGAGAAGGCCATTTTCTTATCCCTTCTAAAATAATTTCGAATCTCAAAAAATATAGACTCACGAATGCTTTTTCCTAAAATAATTGCGGATATCAAAATGTAGACTCACGAATGCTTTTTGTTCATGTGGTTAATAGTATTTACTTACTTTGGATGTCCACAAGTTTTGGAAAAGTGTGCATTGTCCATTTGAAATACACATATAAAACAAAAAACAAACAGTAATATGAAATAAAAATATAATGTAAAAATAGGTGTATGTAAAACTTAGAAATAGTATTTGCTTACTTTGTATGTCTACCCGTTTTTCAAAAGTGTGCACGTTCGATGTGAATTAAATACATAAAATAAAAATATTAATTTGAAATGAATATAATATAAAATAGTTAGATGTAAAAGATATAATATGTTGAAATAAAATTTAAAAAACAAAACTTATAAACTAATATGTAAGTTGATGTAAGTTGTTGTTACATATGTCATTATGATTAACTTAAATTGAAAAGATGAAAACCTTTATAGATACTATAAATAAATATTTTTAAATGTATGATGTATATTGAAACCCATATTAATATTTGTGTATTAAAATTTTTTGTATATTGAAACCCGAAACCCATATTAATATATGTTGTAAATTGAAAATCGATAATATATATATATATATAAACAATTTTATGAGATACTTTAATAAGGATTATATAATATAAAATTTTATACACATATAAAGTATGATATGATTAAAAGTTATTAGTATTGATATGTTTTTTGACTATAAATTTTGGTATTATCTTTATTGTTGGTATTATATAAGTAAAAAGATTATTTTTTATATAAAAAAAATATTTTAATATATTTGAGGTTTTATTGCTAGCTTAGTTGTTCTCAATGTTGTAAATGTATAGATAACCAAAGTTTTCATTTTAGACACTCATTTTTAATTTTTATACATTTTTACTAAAATGTTTACAAACCGAAAGTTATGAGCATGGACTTTGTTTTTTAATGTTATTTTATTATTGGTCCCTGCCGAATGCGTAGAGGGACTATAGTGATCGCATATTAATATGTCATTTTACTATTATTATTATTTTTTTTTAAGTAAGTAGTAAATATATTAAGTTCCTTCAAAAAACTGGTGAAAGTACCAGATTACAACCATGGACAGTTTGGCTCCACTAGACTGCCCCAACAGAGGGGAAACCAGTCCAGCTGACCTATTAAGTTTACTGAACAGTATTAGGAGTAAAAGACAGTAAGCAATTGTTTCACTTTCAAAAAGTAATCTAGCTAAGACTGGCTAAGCTGGCCTATTAAACACTATTAGACACCTGACGGAGGATCCTGGTACATGGCCGAGTGGTCGCCCTGCCCTGGCTCTTCCTCGAAGTAAGTGAGCTCAAAGTCCCAAGTCATTTCAGAAGTCACGCTGTCCATCCCTCGCGCAAGCGCTGACGCTGCCTCCTGCTGTTGCCTGCTCGTTGAAGCCACGCCTGCTGTTGCACTGACGGTGCTTTCCATCCCGTCCGCTGCTGTTCTTTGCTACCTGATATGGCCTGCCTGAGGTGTTGCGCTAGGCATTTCCATCGAGGAGCCTCCTCCCGGGTAAAAAGGAAAGGTCGCTTGCATGGAGTCCATGAGGTGGAGGAGAGTAGTCACCTTGGTGGTGGTAAACTGCACCCGGAAGTGGAGGTCGTCAACTTCCTTACGCAACTCGATCACCAGATCATAGATGTTGTCTAGACTGTCCCTGAGGTGCACCCCAGTGTTGGAGACCAGTTCCTGATGCTCGAAGTTGCCCAATCTGTGAGGATGAGGAGGGTCCTCCACCGAGGTTCGGGGCAAATTCGCAGAGAGGCTGGGGTCGAGAGTCGGTTCTTCATAAGCCGGGTGGATGGGCTGAGGGGGAGAGGCTAGCCATGGTACCAGAGTGCTAGAGGGAGACAGAGGACCTGGAGGCGAGAGGGAGGGCCTTCGAGGCCTCCAGGGAGCGCCCCTACGCGGCTTTCCTCGCTCACGAGGCATGTGGACAGGATTAAAGACGAGGTGAGTCGATTCGTGGAGAGCGCAGGGAGTAATGTAGCAGGTGAGGAGCCAGAGGAAGCGGATGAGGTCCGCCCAGGAGCACGCAGGAGGATTCTCACCACTCCTGGTCCAGTGGTTGGAATGCGAGAACAATCAAACAAAAGCATTAGCCATAGTCGCAAGAGCACGATTAAGAAGAGCCGAGAGGGGAGGGATCGCACTAATTGTGCGAGTACACCATTTAAATGCCTGTTGCATCAAATTAATCCTGGAGGAGGGTGACGAGATTTGGCACGGATTCTGCACATGGTCTCGTGCCCGAAGAGCTTGTGCCAGCCCTCTCTGTATGCCCTGTGGCTTCCAATAACACCCCATCCGGGGGCATTTTACTATTATTATTATTAGTCATTTGTATTTGTATTGAAATGTTTGCATACCAAAGGTTTAGATCATTGACATTTTTTTTGAGGTGCTTGAATAGGCCTGACAGCTTAAATGTTTACATAGCGCGAGGTCCTGAAATAGGCCTGACAACTTAAATGTTTTCATACCGTGAAGCCCTTAGACAGCCTGACAGCCTTAAATGTTTATCTAAATAGGCTTATCGAAGTATATTTTTCCTCGAAATTTTCCATACAATGTTGCAATGAATTTGGACAATATTGTTGCTCACCGCCACTTGAATAGGCATTGTATGTTTCATACTTCTTCTAGGCTTGGAATGAAATTTCGTCATCGTTGAAGCTACATACATTGTTTACTGGTTCGGTGGGTGCTTCTTCTTCATTGGTTCGTCGGTTGTTGCTTGTTGTTGTTTGGTTCGACTTTGCAAGGTTGGGGACCTGTGCTTGCGATTGGACTTGTTGGTGCTTGTTGCTCGCTTTTGTTTGCTTCAATTTTGTAGGGTTGGGGTCCTGCATTCGCAGTTGGATCTGTTTTTTTTTTTTTTAAACTTTGCAGAGTCTAGGTGTTGCACCCACAATTCAACCTGTGCTTTTGTCGTTCATCGTTTCGGAGTAAGTTTCGATGCCATAATTTCATTTTCTATTCCTTCTTTGATGTTGAGTGTTTTCAGTTTGCAAGTAAGAATGTTTGCTTATTTCTACTGGCATGCTCGCCATATGTTTTTTGTTCCTTCTGTGTTTCAGCTCCGGTTTGGTAATCATTGGAGATACATATGTTGTTTTCTGGTTCGGTGGTTATTGCTTGTTCATTGGTTTGTTGGTTTGGTGCTTATTGTTTTATTTTTTTACTTCGGCTTTGCAGGGTTGGAGTCCTGCGCCGACAGTTGGAGCTGTTTTTTTTTTTTTTTGGCGCTTTGTGGTGTTCAGGTCCTAAACCGCGAGTAGACCTGCAGTTGTGGTTTTTTCTGTGTCTGGCGAAGTCGAGATTTGGTGCCTATTTTGTGCCCGCCTGTTCTACTATAAAATTTTGCTGATACTTTAGTGTTGACATGATACAAAATAGTGGCATAAGAAATAATTGGACAGCTACATGTGCAATTGCAATATCCGTTGTCTTTTTGTTAAAATAAAAAATGTGCAAAACGCACTTATTAACTATATATGGTGAAATATATCACAATACAGCTTCTTTATCCTCTACACGGACTGATGTGACCACGATACAATTTGTCTTGTACTTGAGATATGATATGTACACCAAAGATACTGCAAAATTATATTTCCATGTTTGGAAGCATATCTGGATACTTTGCCACAGAAAACCAAAATCATTTAGCTATGGTCATGCAATTTCTTAATATTTTGTGGCTTGTAATATATTTTGGGCAAGGAAAAACTTTATATAATTACAACCATGGATGGAGAAAAGAAAAGGTTCATGTTTCTAACTATCTTTTATTCTATTCGTTGATTCTCATTTATTGTATGTACATATTACTTGTTCTCCACTGCATACCAGCTTCCATTCATATTCATTGTATTTTGTGTGTTCCCACATTCAAACAAACAAAATAGATGGAGAAAACGAAGGAGTCTTAACTGCAGTGGTGGAAGAGGAGATACAAAGGTACATGTTTGTACTATTATTTCATATTCTGTTGTTTTGTATTTCATTATTGTCTATATATGTGTTCACCTAGTTTATTGTATGTAGATATTGTGTACCTTCCTACATAATAACTTATCTTCATTACATGTCTTCCTGCATACTAACTTCCTTCATGTCCATTGTATTTTTCCTGCATTGCTACATTTAAACAAATAGAGTGGCTAGAGAGGACAATGGAATATTTGGCATGAATGTAGAGGAGGAGTTACAGAGGTCCATACTTGTACGCTTATTTCATATTCCATTGTTTAGTATTTCATTTATTGTCTGTGTATTTTTTCTATTGATTTGCACCTTTTTTACTATATGTATATACTACGTATCTTTATGCTTATTCTCATGTGTATTGTATTCTCTTTGCTTCATTTCTTTCTTTTACATGTCTTTCTGCATACTAACTTGCCTCCATGTCCACTATATGTTCAATGTTGCTACCTTGAAAGAAAAAGATTGGTTGGATAGGGAGATGAATTCTTATATACGACAGTAGAGGGGCCTGTGGTACAATCTTTGAAAAGGTATACCAACTGTGCTAGTAAATTAAACATACAAAACGGGTGGGGGCATATAATATTGGACTAGAAAATGATATTTGGCAACAATGGGCCTTTTTGCCCTCCCTATTTCTAATTTTTCTATTTTCTATTATCCCTTTTGCTTTTCGATTGATCTGCTTAGTCGTCTTTCTGAAAATGCCTTGGTGCGTGGGTTGGTAGAATCACAGGTTCACATTTATGGTCATGCTTCTACCTTATTCCATACTTACCCACTTTGTCGATTGTGGGTGTCAGGCTAGCGGGTTCAAGATTGTGCCTCTGGATTCAGAGGTTCTGCGATATACAGAATGGTCATCGTACCCCTCCATCACGCCCTATTTACTGTTACACATTTTTTCAGTCAAAAAATCTGAAGCATACAATTTGACCCTCGGGTCCTCATGTTTCCTAAGTATCCCTTGACACCCTATTTTATATTCCATCTCCTTCGACCCTGCATATGACATTAATAATAGTTATGGACAATATACAATGCATATACTTGTTTAGTCCTTCTGATGTTCATCTACACATGCTTGCATCAGGAAACGTTGGACTAGTGACATGGTCATGAGCATTCAATCATCCCAAACATCAGCAGACCGACAAGGCCAAAGGTAAAGATGCATACATTTTGTTCCTCATATGTTTACCAAACAAATATCCTCAGTTATTTATTCATATATGGCATGGTGAATATGTTGATGTCATCTACAACACATACTTTGCACTTCACAATAAGTATCAACAAGTGCAAGTGAGATGTCGAACATAACACAGGTTTTGCAGACTATGATGTCTGGTTGCAAAACTCTGGCTCCATATTTCATCCAAGTTGTGCGTCTACTTGTACGTTTATGCCAAAGAAAAAAAAATCCACACTACCATTCACATTACTTTTCCTTTTCAAAAAATGTCATCAGGTCTAAACTTGTAACACCCAAAATACTATCAATAGAGGGCTTGAACAACTGTCGAACTGGACAAGTGTTCATCGGGGACATAATGGTCGTCTATATCACCTACTTGGATAAGGCAAACAAAACTAGATCCATTATGTGTGATGACATGATAGACAAGGAGGACCTGATGACAGTCACACTGACTATTCCTACACAACTTGTCCAGAAACATGCAGAAAATATATTGCCAGGTAATGGGATATCCATTACAAATTTTAATACATTGCCCAAAACAGTATATGATCGTGGTGATTGTGATCAGATTATATAGCTCAACAAAACAAGTATTGTGGAAAAAATTTCAAAATATCATTTCGTCCCAGACACAACTATCAGCCAACTTGCACAGAGCAACGATATTTACCCAATCGGAACCATTGGAGCAGTTGTCACTCTTGCGAGAAAACTTGGCTCGCAACACATTCTCCATATAAAATATGGAGAGTTAGAACAACGTCAAGGAAATGGTATTGTTCTCCATATCCAATTTTGTTATTTACTTTCACATGTCCATGTATCTCTGTTAAGTTACACAAATATTGCATTGTTCCATGTTGTAGTTGCAATTGTTCGACACCTATTCAAATTTGTTTTCGTCGATGGAACAATAATTGCATAAAGGGAAATTTCCACTTATGCTCTTCAAAAATATAACAAAGAAAAGAGATGTTAAATAAATGATCTTTCGCACAACCCAAGCAACATTTGTAACAGAATTGTGGGCAGACATAATACAGGATCTCAAGAAACTAACTATCTCTACAACTTTTGTGCGTATACATCTACAAATTCATCCTCACTTTTCTCATACAAATTGCCTTCACCAAATTTATGTATTTTCTTTTTTAGCAGTTGTATATTATATTGTTCAATATATTAAATTCTATGCTCATGTTTCCAGGTTGAATGTATTTTGGTTGCAGTGAATGCGTACTCGACCCCCTTTGAGCTTGTATGTGTGAAATGAAACTCTCATGCTTCCGCTTATGCTTCTGCTTTCAAAAGTGATGATACAATTGATTGTATGTGATGCAATAAAAAATGTCCATACATATATTCACATTGCCTCAATTCTTCCATCTGAACCATGGGCAACACAACAATACATTGTACAATTAGATAGCCTCTGTTACAAGATTTGCTTCCTGGGTTTGCAGAATTTTCATATGAAGCATACCTGCAGAAAAAGGAAAACAGTGTCTACATGCTGAGTGACTTTCATATACATAGAAAATTTACCTTAAATGAGGACAATGCAATATTGCATATCGGTTGGAATAACTAAAAAAAAAACATATCAAGCTTTGGCAGGAACCGAAAATATCTCATGTGTGTCTGTAATTTTTCTTCAACACCCAAATGAATGTTCATCGGACTCAAGTTCTTTGGAGTTTACATCTATAGTTGTAAAATTCTCTTTCCAAAGATTGTGTCTCTTCTTATGCACTTGAAACAACAACGAGAATCTAATTACAAATGCAATCGATGTTGTTATTTTGATGTTTTTTTGCATCTCCCAGTAATAATTTTGCATATTTGTTGTGGTGTGAAAATTAAAAAAAAAAAAATGGTGGTTGGTTGTGGCTTTGATGGAGGAGTTTGCACGTTTTTGAGTGCCCAAATGGGATAATTGTTTTCCAACTATATAGCCATGGCAGGATTTCTGCATTTTTTTTGGGTACCCGAATAAAAAAAAAATTAGTCTCCAACTATACATTTATGGTATGGTATCTACATTTTCTCGGTTCCCTAATTGAAAAAAAAAGGACTCAGCATGGATTGAAACATGAGCTTGAGATTTTAAAAACTCGCTATAGAGATTGGGGAGTTCAGGCATTGGAATTCATATAGGAAGGTGTGGTTGTTGGAGATGTACACGCGCATAAGATTGTTCAGTCCAGAAATAGAAAGCATGAGCACAAACCCCATAAAAAGTGTCCAACTGTAAATAAATCAGGCCTGTCCTTTGAACCATCAAAATATCTTTCTCTCTAGGCAGAACAATCAGGAATTTCCAATAATATTGGAAAT
Source organism: Picea engelmannii (assembly GCA_009831015.1). NCBI lineage: Eukaryota > Viridiplantae > Streptophyta > Pinopsida > Pinales > Pinaceae > Picea > Picea engelmannii. Next base: position 241,439 of record ML795038.1, on the reverse strand, counting down.
TTGGCATTGTTAAAATTGGTAGTGATAGACCATGGCACTATCAGAAGAAAATGTCCATAGTGATCTTGCTTAATGGTAAAATAGTAGTCGACAAATTTCTTGTTCCCCATTTTGAGGTCTAGTTATATCTAGCATACAGTGGCGAAGCTCCACTGGTTTTGTGTTGTCTTGTGTTTGGTAGACTTTTTTTCATATCCCATGGCCCCATTTATTTTCTCGTGGGAACATATACCAAATGTAAGAGAAAACCAGTGTCACGATGTGTTTTTTTATATATCAAATTGTTTGATGCAAAGTTCGATGCATACTGCTTTATGGAACCTTGTGGGATCTTTCTTGATGCCTTCTGTGTTCATGTGTTTCCTTCTGCCTCAACTTTCAATACATTTGGTGTTTACTTGGTTCTTGGTTCATTCTGGAAAATTAATATTACATTCAGGATCTTCACGATTTTTCTATGATCTTAAAGACTATAGAGGACATATTTTTCCCTTTAATATAAGCTCTATGATGCAAATGTAGTATGTAGCTCATTTTAGCACTTTTCCTTGATCGATGAACTTAGCAAAATTAATCTCCTGGAATAATTTGAAATAAAATAATATATACTATGTGGAATCCAATGGAACTATCATATCAACGAGGGGACATTAAATAAAATTCATCATTGTTATTCTTGTGGTGAAACTCGCAGTAACATAACTTTACTTAAACATCCCAAAATTGATTTTCTTGTAGCTTTTCGACACTTCTCTTATACAAACAGATCATGGAAACTATAAGCATGGCTCGTTGTATCTATTCCTTGATTGAAGAACCTGTTCACATGTTTAATGCACTTCATAGTTACTGTTAAGACCATCAATGGGGATTTCTTACACCAATTCCCGCTTATGAAAATTGCCATCCCCTTTCTTTTTTCCCTCTGCTTTCCCTTTCTGGTTACTTACTCATTTTTCAAAAAATATCTAGGTGCAGGAGTTGGCGGATTCACGTCTTCATATTTCCACTTACTTTTATATCACCAGCCTGACCGATCGCTTCCCTGTTTCATATTGAACAAAATTTTCGGATCGTGGGTTCTCGGATAGGCGAGTTACCAGATAGACAGGTTCAACATTGTGTTTCCATTGTTCTACCACCTGCAAACAGCACCCGAACTTCCGTGATCTAAAAATTAGCAAACAAATTCCACTTTATCTCATTTTTAGCACTTTTCCTTGATTGATGAACTTAGCAAAATTAATCTCCTGGCATAATTTTAAATAAAAGAATATATACTATGCGAAGTCCAATGGAACTATCATGTCAACGAGAGGACATTAAAATTCAAATTCGTCGTTGTTATACTTGCGGTGAAGCTGACAGTACAATAACTTTAATTAAACATCCCAAAATTGATTTTCTTGTAGCTTTTCGATGCTTCTCTTATACAAACAGGTCCTGGAAACTATAAGCATGGCTCGTTGTATCTATTCCTTGATTGAAGAACCTGCTCACATGTTTAATGCACTTCATAGTTACTATTAAGACCATAAATGGGGCTTTCTTACACCAATTCCCGCTTCCAAAAATTGTCATCCACATTCTTTTTGCCCTCTGCTTTCCCTTTCTGGTTACTTACTCATTTTTCAAAAACATTCTAGGTGCGGGAGTTGGCGGATTCATGTCTTTATATTTCCACTGTTACTTTTATATCACCAGCCTGACCGACCGAGCGTTTCCCCGTTTCATATTAAACAAACTTTTTGGATTGCGGGTTCCCGAATAGGCGGGTTCAACATTGCATTTCCATTGTTCTGTCACATGCAAACAGCACCCGGACTTCCGCAATCTACAAATTAGCAAACAAATTCCCCTTTATCTCGTTTTCTTTTGTTTTTTGTTTACTTGGTTCTTTTTCTGAATGTGTCATTTTTTTTAATGTCTCGTGATTTTATATACAATGCCCTAAGTTCCATAATATACAAATTGACCCTCGAAATCTGTCATTGTCTCATGTTCTATGTTACGCATTTTGCATTCAACAGTTGGGGTAGATACAATTTGACCATCGGGCCCTCACGTCTCCTAAGTAGAGCTTGTGGCCCTGTTTTCAAGCCCATCAATATTTCTTGTTCTAAGTATGTCTAATTATTTTATATCACAAGTTCGACCAACCGCTTGTCCATTTCATACTTGGCCACTATTACCATCATCGGTTCCTGGCCAGGCTTGCTCAACATTGTGCTTCCATTGTTCTGATACATACAAACAGCACCCGAAATTCTACAATATACAAATTGATGGCCGAACTCTATCATTGTGACATACAATTTGACCATCAACCCCTCACATCTCCCGAGTATATCTTGTGACTCTATATTTGAAGCCTGCCCAACTGCTTTCCATACTTTGCCATTTCTTGGAATCTGTTTCGCAAGTTGGTGGGTCGAAAAAATGTACAATGCTTAGTCACTCTTCATCATCCCCTCCACCTTCATACTTCTTTCTAGATATGAAATTATTAAGCTTTATTGATAGTAGTTCATTGTGCATGAACCGTTAAGATTGTCATTAATGTCCAGAAGGTTGAAGAAGATTTGTCATTAATACGAATTAAACCAATATTTGCGGAGAAGAGTGTTATCCTTTCCAAGTATTAATTTCAAACATGATGCAATCTCTTTCGTGCGCCAGTGAGTTGGTGCCTTTATGAAATCTCTAATTCTTAATCGCTCTTCGTCGTCTCCGCCACCTTCACACTTTTTTCTAAATATGTAATTAGTAATATTTAATGGTAACAACTCATTACGAACGAACCCTAGAGATTGTCATTGATGAGTGAAAGGCTCAAGGAGATATTCCATTGATATGCATTAAACCAATATTTGTGGAGGGTTATATTATCCCTCCCCAATTTTCATTTCAAACACCATTTGGAGAAAACGGAAACTCTCATTAACTTATGGCAGCAGTTCCACAACAATTTTTTCCAGATACAGTAAACACCTTCAGGCATGATGGCCAGCGGTTCCAGTATTCCAGGGCATATTCTTACTACTCATCTCCCTCCCATCCAGGAGAAAAAAAGGAGATGGTCCCTTGGTGCACCGAGAGATATATTTCAAGCCAAAGAATTCCAAGGAAACTCTGCCTACTCAGACAACCTCCCCACCTGCATTGATGGTTGGGGCAGAGGTTGATGCGGTGGATTTTGAGCCCGAAGAAGATGATCTTATGGACGATGATATGTCAATGGATGATGGAAATGCAGAGACTGTTCCCACTCCTGTGCCCAAATTGAAATCAACCATAACAGGCAGCACTTCCTGGCTCGGTGATGGCGGTCCTAACAACACCAAAAGAAGGGGTTTCAGAAAATAAACCGACGTTGAATGCAATAGCCTCTTTGCAGCTCGAAAGTAGGAATTCCATAGGTCCAAATTATTTTTTTCTAGGTGGAAGTCTTTCACTATAAGGATATGATCTATTGATGCTCCTAGAGATATATTTCAAGCCAAAAAAAGTATTCAATTGTGGGACCACTGTCTTGTTCTCTAGATATACAATTAACATCTTAGGGAATGAGGACCAGAACTCCCAATGGTGCAAGGCATATTCCTACTAGTCATCTCCTTCTGCCCAAAATGGACTAATTTGGGCCTATGGAATACCTGTGTCCCTAGATTTTTCGAATTTGAGGAGGTGGTTTCTTGGTGTGTCCTAAATTTCATTTTTGGGCTATTTAGTTTTCCCTGCAACGTTTTTCGTCTTCTTCCTCATGGGAAGCTTGTGAGAACTATCAGTTTTACCGCAGGACTGTTGTTCATCTGCTTCAAGCCAAGGATTTATTCCATTGTGGAACCACTCTCTTGTTCCTTTGTCGCCTCAAGTCTTCTGCAAAATATTGAGATTGGGGCACTGAACATTGATCCACTACGGAGAAGACTGCAAGGATTTCCTTAAAAAAAGCATGGTAATCAGTTTTGTATGCATGTTGAAGAGCATCTCGATGGCTCTTGCATGTTGCAGATCATGTGCCTATGGAATATCTCCAAAAACATACAGAAAATATTTTTCCGGTAAATGGAATATCTATTGTAGATTTGAATATATTGGACCTTCTTTTCCCTCTTCTATACTTAACCAAATTCTTGTTTCTTTTTCCCCTCTACTCTCTCTTTCTCGTTACTTAGTCATTTTTTTCTGAAAATGTCTCAATGTGTGTGTTGGTTGACTCACGGGTTCACATTTGCGCTCGTGCTTTTATATCGCGACTCTGACCGACCACTATTCATTCCATGCCTAACCACTTTTCAGATCACGGATTCCTAAGCAGGCGGGATCTATATTGCACTTCCATTGTTCTGTGACCTGCAAACAGCACCCGAACCTTCACGATATACAAATTTACTTCCGCACTCCCACATCATACCCTCTTTCATGATACACATTTTTCACACGAAACTTCTGAGACCTACAATTTGACCTTCGGGTCCTCACGTCTCCTGGGGAACTATTGTCACCCCGTTTTGAAGCCCCTGGGTCTGCTTTCCATATTTCACCATTTCTTGGAATCTATTTCGCACCTCCATTTCCATTCTTACCCAAATTTTTCACTTAAGGATTCATGGACAAGCAGAGTGCACTTACAATGTTCCTTGACCTGCAAATAGCCCCTTGGTTTTCGTGATATACAAATTGACTTTTGGACTCCTACATCAGCCCCTCTTCTGTGTTACACAGTATGCACTCAAAAGTTTTGATCAATACAATTTGACCATCGAGGCCTCACATCTCCTCGGGAACCCTTGTTAGCCTATTTTGAAGGTCGTCTAACCGCTTTCCATGGGAATTTTCTTGCAATCTCTTTCGCAGATCATCGGGTTGGCAGGTTCAGACAATTTCCAATTCCTAGTCGTTGTTTTCCGTGCCTGCCACCTTCTCACTTCTTTCCAAGTATATGCAATAAGTATATAACTTCTCCAGAAACATGTAGAAAAGATCTTTCCAGGAAATGGGATATGTATTATAGATGTGAATATATTAACCCTTGTTTTTCGTCTTCTATACTTAATTCCCATTTATCTTTTCCCTGTACTTTATCTTTCTCGTCACTTAGTCGTTTTTAGGAAAATGCCTAGCTACGTGGGTTGGCAGACTCATGGGTTCACATTTTCACTCATTCTTTTATATCACGACTCCGACCGACCACTTCCCCATTCCATACCCAGCCACTTCTCCGATCATGGACTCCCGGGTAGGCAGGCTCTATATTGCACTTCTATTGTTCTGTGACCTGAAAAAAGTACCCTGACTTTCGTGATACAAAAATTTACAACCGGACTCTCACATCATACCATCTTCTGCATTACAGTCTACCTATCATCCCCTCTTTCTTGGTACACATTTTTCATTGAAAACTTCAGAGACATACAATTTGACCGTCGGGTCCTCACGTCTCCTATGGAACTATTGTCACCCCATTTTGAAGCTCGTTCGTGTGATTTCCATACTTCGCCATTTCTTCAAATTTCTTTCGTGGATCGTCGGGTTGGTGGGTTCAAGAAATATCCAATTCCTAATCAATGTTTCTTGTGCTCACTCCCTTTGCAATTAGAAATTAGCAAGTATATATAAGATCTGATTTCTAGGTATGTAATTAGCAAGCGTTAATGCTAAACCAGGATTTGAGATCTCCCATTAATATGCATAAAACCAGAATTTCCAAATGGTTATATTATCCCTTCTAAGTGTTAATTTCAAACATCATGGAATGTTATTTGCACGTCATTGGGTTGGTCCATTCATGAAATCTTCAATCCCCAATTCTGAAAACAAGTCCAACCAACCATTTCCCTATTCCATACTTAGCCACTTTCCCAGAATTCTGCAAATATACAAACCGACCGCTGAACTACCCCATCATGCACTTTTTCATTTTATACATTTTGCAGTCAAAAATTCTGAGACATAAAATTTGATCATTGGACACTCTCCTCTTCTGAGTATCCCTCATAACCCTATTTTGAATCCCATCTTACCACTTTTCAAACCTTGCCATTCCTTCCTTGCTCTTCCTCGTCTCTGTCACCTTCGCACTTGTCTATAATATAAAAATGTTTATATATATATATATATATATATCTTGTTTCTAAATATGCAATTAGTGAGTTTTAATTCTAACAGCTCATCATGCAGGAACTGTATAGATTGTCATTGATGAGTGAAAGGCTCGAGGAGATCTCCTATTAATATGCATCAAACCAAGATTTGTGGAGGTTTATATTATCCCTTCTGAGTGTTGATTTCAAAATCATGAAATGTTGTTCGCACATCATCGGGTTGGCATGTTCACGAAACCCCAAATCCTTAATTGTTCTTCATCGTGCCCGCCACCTTCGCACTTCTAAATATGCAATAAGTAAGACTTATTGTTAACATGTCATCATGAAGCACCCATAGAGATTTTCATTAATGAGAGAAAGGCTTGAGGAGCTTTTCCATTCATAAGAATTGAACCAAAATCTGCGAAGGGTTAGATTATCGCCTCCAACTGTTCATTTCAACCATTGTCTGGAGCAAACGAGTGTTCTCATAAACCTATGGCATCATCTTAACAATAGTTTTGTGGAGATACAGTGAACATCTCCAGGCGTGAGGACTGGAACTTCCAATGGTCTAAGGCATATTCTTATTACTCATCCCCTGCCACCCAGAATGAAGTAATTTGGACCTCTGGGATTGCTCATGCAGGTTCTATCCCTGAAGTTTTTGACTGTAAGGAGTTGGTCTCTTGGTGAGCCAATAAATATATTTCAGACCAAAGAATTATTCCACTGCAGGACCACTCTTATATTTCTTTTTCACCTCAGGTCTTCCACCAGATGTTAAGATTGCGGGAGACAACATTGACGTTCAAAAGAGAATATTCCAAGAAGTTCCTAATTAAGAATAATAACGAGTTGGACCTATTGCCCGAGTTCTTGAAAGACCCGATGGAGGCTCCTAGATATATAGCAATCTTGCAGGTTATTTCATTTAGAAATCTATTCTGGGAAATTTCCTGGTTGTTTACAAGAATAACGGGACAGGAGTCCACAACAACTATTTCCCGCATGGCTCTTTATATTTTGTATTTCATAGTCAAGGAACAATCCATTTTTTATTGGGGAAAGATAATTTCCCATGAAATATGTTCCCAATTGTCAAGCTTCAAAAAGGAGAAGAAATTGTATATGTCATCCTACTTGGTTTTTGTGATAGCACATTGCTTCTAGTTTCGAAAACTGTCTCTGACCAAGAAGGTAAACTGGGAATTCGACCCAGTAACGTTCGGGTACCAGGCCTTGTGGAATCACAAGGCCTCCCACTATTTTTATGAGGTTTTTAATGGCTTTGTGTCTGTTTTCAAAGTTTTGTTGTTAGGAGAAGATGCTCATCGCATATCTGACTAGGAAACTAGGTTTTTGGACAAGAAGGGAGCACTTGAACATATGGATAATTACACTGTGATAAGGATTTTTGGCTCCAGGGAAAAACCTAATCTCCTTCCATGTCACATTACGGATAGAATGTTTGTCACAGAAGTAGCAAGGAAATACAACTACTGGTTGCATCTATTCCAAGAGAAGAGAAAAAAACAGTTCATTCCTCTGCCTTGGAAAGTCGGGGACTTCCTGTTGAGGAACGTCAACAAAATTAACAAATTCACAGCCCATTTCAACAACTTGAACCTAAGATATGTTTAAATCCTAAGAGAGTTCGATCCTAATAAAAAAAAATTACAACATTTACAAACACTTGGCTTCAGCAATTATTTTTTCAAAAAACACCTGACCAAAAATAGAGACACTAACAACAATGCTCCTGCTTCTGATGCCAATGACCTAGACACACTGCAAAGCACCACTGAATTGTACAAGCAATAGGGAAAAGGCCCCGGTGAGAAGAGTGTTCAATCGGTGGATAGCACTCCCAAAATTACGACATCTCGGAGCATCGCTCCAATGGACCACCACAACAACAAAGCAACTCAGAATTATTCAAATGGAGGAGGAGATAATGACCCTCCTCACCCTAAAATTGATAATTCTCACAAGCTTCCAGTGGACAAGAAAAGAAAAAAAAATGTGGGACAGGCGGAAGAGCCCAAGATTGAGAGTGAGAACATAGAACTTGAGCGTAATCTGGATAGCGTATTATGCTACCTTGATCAGCCCAGAGACACGATCCAGCATAGTTGTCCAATGGACATAGCTGATACCGAAAATTTTGACGAAGATGAATCCTTCGTGTTCAAGAGCATTTTTTTTGACAAGCAGTCCAAAAAAATAATTATTGAAAAATAATATGTAAAAAATAAGAAAGGAAAATATTGTTCAGAGGCTAACCTTGTTAAAATGCGACCGTCCCAAATCTTTCGACTTCGCATAGAAATCGCAGATGCTCTTAATGATTCCATTGGAGGCATTGAGGCTGAGAATACCAGACTGAAGGACCGGGTCAAGGAATTGGAAGAAGCTTTGATTCCTATGTCATTGCTTGCCAATCCTTTCGCAATAGCCATGCCTGCCACCCCTGCATCCAAGTTAAAAGGATCCTCCAGCCTCCTCACATCATGTAGAGTATATGTGGACAATAATATCAAGAAAATAATGAACCTAATTATTGAGTTGTGGGAAACATCACAAACCATGGCTTCCCTTGGAATGAGGGAAGATAATTTGCTCGAACATTTGCAGACGGAATTAAAAAATGAAGAATGTTTATATTTAGACATGGTCCTTCCTTTTGGCACCTTTATCAACAACATGATAGAAATGATAAGAAGACAACAACATCTCCCATCCAAAAACCAAATCACTCAATTAAATGCATGATGGAAAGAAAAAGTGAAGAACCTGTATCTCATTGCCCATTCATGTGAACAAGTCATATCAAAGAAAGAAAAATTATTCACAAAGCTGACCAAAATAGACTTAGCCGGAAGGACCAATGACTTCCAAGATGCCAACTTAAACGTCAACTCCTTGCCCTTAACTAATCAAGCCTTCGATAAACAGGTTGATATTTTTAAGGCGTTGTCTTTGGAAAAGTTTTACATCATCCTTTAATATGGTGAAGATGACATCGACAACTAGCTAGTCAACTATTCAATACAAAATGAACAAATTGATCAAGCTCTGCATAATATTTCTATCGATCTAAGGGAATTAGAAAAGGAACTTTTCAACATAAAAATCTAGAATGAGATCAATGTCGCCCCCTTGAGAAGCTACATTGAAGAATGGTTCGAGAGGGAATTGAAGAAGGTCGTCAATGAAAGGAAACATGTAGTTGCCACGATTCTAGTAGTCGTTGATGACAGCAATCAAAAGGCATCAGCAAGCAAATAGAAAAAGGGGTGATATTTACCATCATTGTAAGTCTATATTGATCACATCCTGCTTTCTTTATCAATCCAGTTATTCCACTTTTTTAAATATAAATTTCTAGCCAAAGACTGATACCTTTCAATTTATTCTTTTCAATTATTACACTCTACCATCACCCACTTCTTCTTTCCACATTCCTATTTCTTGTACATATTTCTCTTATGGTCCGCGGGAGCCCCAATCCCAGTCTATATGAAAAATACATTTAAATTTCCAGGAATATGTAATAGACAATATTATTTTTTGATAT
>ML795038.1:214960-228007 GCA_009831015.1 Picea engelmannii | reverse complement strand
ATAGTTGATGAGAAGTGGACCAGGATACCAGAAAGAAGGAATGATTACAAAAGAGATGAATATCCAAGAAGACCTCCTACCTTCAGGAATCAAAGAAGCTTCAATCAGTATGAAGGAAACTATAAAAGAATAGATCATGAACCCAGATGGACTACATCACAAAGAAGCCCACTTACTCTAAGGTATCAAAATTTGTTTCTTGGTCATTGTTATACTTGCAAAAATTTTGGACATAAGGCAATTAATTGCAGAATCAATGAAATGAAAAAATACGCAAGAAACATGAATGGTGTAAACAGAAGATATGGAAATAATCGTGAATTTGTCAACAAAAGTTATAATTCATTTTACCCGTTGATGGACAAAAATATTGTATGCTACAAATGCAATTATCTTGGTCACAAAGCACGATATTGTAGATATATGAATGAAGATGTCCCTATGCCAACCACGGTATGGAGAAGGAAAGAGATTCCAAACAATGAAGATCGTCGAATAGAATTGACCACTGAAGAATGTAAAGAAGAAGATGAATGGTACATAGACAGTGGATGTTCTTCACACATGACTGGGGATCAAGACAAATTTATCAGCTTGAAGAGAAAGGGTGGAAATGTTGCATTTGGAGATGACTCATCTGCCAAAATACTTGGAGAAGGTGTGGTAGAGCTTGGAAGAAAAAATGTAAAATCAAAGAATGTTCTATTGGTTGAAGACTTGAATCATAATCTACTCAGTGTTAATAAAATGTGTGATCAAGGATACGCTCTTACGTTTGATTCTCGAAAAGGTAAAATCAGAGAAAATAACTCAGGAAGATTAGTTGCAATTGCAACAAGAAGACCCAACAACATATACATCCTAGACATGAAGAAGAGAGGGAAGACAAAAGCCACACAAAAGGATTCTAAGGAAGAAAATGTCCCAAAGACCAAAAATAAGGATGAAGTATTATTGAGTGCCACATGTTCAGGGGGAGCAACCCCAAAGAAGAGAGTTACATTTTTCAATTAAACTCAGGGGGAGCAGCCCTTACCTTTGCCATTGATGTCAAAGGGGGAGAGAAATTGGGATCATTATGATAGGGGGAGCATGAGTGTTTCCATCAATGACAAAGGGGGAGATTGTTGGAAGATTGGTTATTGTCATTGATGTCAACCCTAGTCATGGGTTTTGACCGCAAGATTGATAAAGGTATTTGGACATGAAGGAAAATGCACATGCATATACAACACCCATGAATGTATAGTATACATCATGTTGTTTCCAGTGGTATGTGGCACGTCATGTGGATCCTCATCGTTGAGGAGAAATGAATTTTTGAAGATGACAAAGTGAATTGAAGAAGGAAGTACATGTAGGCCCTAAAAATAATTAAAGAAAAGAATTACAAAATAAGAAAGTGTCAGGTCGGCCCTAATGTTAAAGGAAGTGACATAAATGGTATAAATAAAAATAATTATATATTCATTTGATACAAGTCTAATTTCAGAGCTAATAAGAAGATAAGAAGGCCGGATTTCAAGGGAGGATGAAGTCTTTTGGTGATGTGTTCTAAGGTATGTTATTTTCAGGTCATCTTACCATTTTTGCTATAACTTTTTTTTCTAGAATGATTCAGATGGTGAAATCACTATGGTATTGAGAAGACATATCAAGGTACCTCTGGTAAAACATTCAGCTCTTTATTCACTATACTTATGGAGATACACTCTATGGAAGATAGGGTTTGTGACCAGTCCTGAAGCTAGTCAATAAACAGGTGTTCCGAGTAAAATAGTCATAATGTTTTCATACATAATCCAAATGAAGTGGTACCACCTCCATTGGAAATAATACGGACTTTAGTTTCGTTTGTATGAGTTTCAGAATTGGATGTTAAATATTGAGTGTGGGGCATGCTGTACAAGTTGGGTCTTCGGAACAGACCAGAATTGAATAAAGTCTACCACTCTTTCTATAACCTCTTTTTGGGGAGGATTCAAGGAGTGAAAATTGGAGGAGTTTCAGAGAATACATTGATTAATATTATCTATAGGATCATAGTACTCCAAGAATTGAAGAATTTCAGAAATTGAAGAAGTCTCAGGAAGCATTACCAGGTTCTATGTGATGATTGGTTGATGGTGTTGATTTAATGTAAATTTTTATTATCTCTCATATATTATTGGGTGGAAGGAAGGGACAAGGATGGAGAGTTCAAATCTCTCTTGATATTGGAGAATTGTATCTTCCTCTTGTAGGTTTATCCCTCCCTCTACATTTGGAAGTTGTAGCTACCTTTGGAAGTCATTACTTCCCTTGAACAATAAACTATTGATTATTTCTCATATATTGTGCATGGTGTATTATGGTGTATTGGTGTAAATATTATACTATTGTTCATTACTCATTGGATATAGTTGAATGGTTTAAGTATAAGTTGAAAAAGGTTTTAAATTGCACTTGATACTGATTCACCGCCCTCTTAGTATCAACAACCATGAGGAAATCTAAACTTTGTTTTGAGCAGTATAAAAATAGAAATGAGAATTCTAAGAATTGGAATGGGGAAAAGATTGAGAGGTTTGACCCTAAGAATAAATGGGGAGCTTACTCTAATAGAAATGTTGATAAGAGATTTCAAGGAGGTAATAAGTTCAGAACAAGTAAACCTTTCAATCAACCCGAAATTAAGGGTACCAAACCACCAACCTTCTTCAATAAAGAAATTGCCCAAAAAGAGACAGTAAAATGTTGGGAATGCGATGGTCCTCATTACTATAAAGATTTTCCTCTCAGAAATAAGGGAAATAACAATGTGCAAACAGTACAAGAAGAAACTACAGTTGGTGCGCTGGCAAGGTCTACACCAAAAATCATTGCAACCTTAGAAAATCGACAGGCGGATCATCATACTTCAATGGTAGAAATTGAAGGTATGATACATAATCAACCAGTTATTGTTTAAATTGATCCAGGTGCTATTTTAAGTTCTATTTCACCAAGATTTGTAGAAATATGTAAGTTACATAAGGAAAATTTTGAAAAAGCTTGGTTAGTACAGTTATCTACAGAAACTAAAAGGAGAATTACAGATGTTGTTAAAAATTGTGAACTTGGTATGAATGAATTAAGAACATAGATAGACTTAAATATATCACCTTTAGGATCTTATGATGTGCTAATCGGTATGGATTGGTTGAAAAATTTTAAAGTGGTCTTAGATTGTTACAATAAAACATTTACATGTGTAGATGAGAGAGGTAACATTATAAACATTGAAGGAGTATCAAGACCTGTTAGTATTAGAGAGATAACAACCTTACAAGTTAAAATATGCATTCGAAAAGGGTGTAAACTACTTGTTGTACACATAAACTATAATGAAAAAGAGGAAAGTAATAATGAGTTAGATAAATTTTCAGTGTTGAGAATTCCAAGATGTATTCCAGGATATTCCCAGACTACCTCCTAGGAGAGAAATAGATTTATCCATAGACCTAATACCTGGAGTAGTACCTGCTTCAAAATATCCTTATAGGATGAATATCCTAGAGTTAAATGAATTAAAAAGTCAATTGCAAGAATAGATAGATAAGGAATATATCCGACCAAGTGTGTCTCCATGGGGAGCACCAGTACTTTTTGTTAGAAAGAAAGATGGGACATTATGTATTTGTATTGATTATAGAAAACTTAATAAAATAACTATTAAAAATAGATATCCATTACCTCACATCGATGATTTGTTTGATCAAGTATGGGGAGCTAAAATATTTTCTAACATTGACTTGTGTTATGGTTATCATCAAGTTAGGATAAAAGATGAAGATATTTATAAAACAACATTTAGAAGAAGGTACGGACATTATGACTTTGTCGTAATACCTTTTGGGCTGACCAATGCCCCAACCTCATTCATGTGCTTGATGAATAGTATTTTGAGTAAATGTTTAGATAAATTTGTGATCATATTTATAGACGATATACTCATATATTCAAAGGATGAAAAGGAGCATGGAGAACATTTAAGAATAGTATTACAGATACTAAGAGAACATAAATTATATGCAAAACTAAGTAAGTGTGGGTTTTATAAAGATCAAATTCAGTATTTGGGACATGTAATTTCCAAAGAAGGTATAGTTGTTGACCCGGAAAAAATAAAGGCTATAATGAATTGGCCCGAACCTAAGGATGTTTTGGACATGAGATCCTTTATGGGTATAATTGGCTATTATCATAAGTTTAAAAAATAGTTTTCTAAGATTTCATATCCTATAACATCATTACAAAAGAAAGGAACTAAGTTCATCTGGTCTGAGAAATGTCAAGAAAGTTTTAACAAATTAAAACAACTCTTAACTACAACTCCTATATTAAAATTGGCAGACCTAGATAAAGACTTTGTAGTATGTATGTTTGCATGCCATGAAGGGCTTGGTGGAGTGTTAATGCAAGAAAACCATGTAATAGCTTATGAATCTCAGAAATTAAAGAAACATGAAGAAAATTACGTAACATGTGACTAGGAATTGGCAGCAATAATACATGCATTAAATATGTGGTGGGATTATCTGGTAGGCTGGAAATTCTTACTATTGACATATAACATCACTCTAAAATATATGTTTGATAAAAAAAAATTAAATGCTCGCCAAGCAAGATGGTTATCCTTCTTAAGCGAGTATGATTTTGAGATAAAAACACATTATGGGAAAATAAAATAAAGTGCCATATGCATTAAGTAGACATGAAAACCCAATCTATACAGTTACTATAGGTAATTATGAAACAAATTTAGAAGAAATGGTAAGGATAACAGCTGAAAAAGACCCAGGATATTAAAATATTAAGTTAAAGATTGTTGATAATTTAGCAAGAATAGAAGAATCATATTTTAGATTCTCAAAAAGTGGACTAATAATGTATAAAAACATATTATATGTACCAAAATCTAATGAAATTAAGCTATTAATTTTAAATGAGTTGCATAAGAAACCATATTCTGGACACCCAGGTTAACAGAAATTAATTACTATGCTGCTAAGAAAGGAATTCTATTGGCCAAATATGAAAGGTGAAACTGCAGATTATCCTTCTAGATGCTTGGAGTGTCAACAAGTTAAGGTTGAACATCAGCATCCATTCAGACTACTACATCCCTTACCCATTCTGGATTGGAAATGGGAAGTGATAAGTATGGATTTTATTGTCAAATTGCCTAGAAGTAGTAAACAAAATGACTCAATTATGGTTGTGATTGATAAATTAAGGAAGCACATTTCATAACTGTGAAATCAACCTACAAAGATATTAATATAGCAGAAATATTCATGAAGGAATCATTCAAGTTACATGGAATCCCTAAAGTTATAATAATTTAAAGAGATATTAAGTTTACTGGAAATTTTTGGAAGGATTTGTTTAAAGGGTTAGATACCCAATTGAACTTTAGTACTGCTTATCATCCACAAACGGATGGACAAACTGAAAGAACCAACCAGATTCTTAAAAGCATGTTTAGAATGTATGTTATGGATAGACCTGGTAAATGGGAAGAATATTTGTACTTAGTTGAGTTTGTTTATAATAATCATTATCAAGCTTCAGCAAAACTTAGTCCTTTCAAAATTTTATATGGCAGAAAATGTAATACACTTGTTTCATGGAGTAATCATGTAAATAGATTAATGATAGGACCAAATATGTTAAAATATATGGAACTAATAGTGAAATAGGTACAACAAAACCTGAAAGTAGCTCAAGATAGGAAAAAAAATTATGTTGATGCAAAAAGGACTCCAAGAGAGTTCAATATTGGATATCATGTGTATATTAGAGTTAAACCTAAAAAGAGTTATTTATGGTTGGGCGAGTATACTAAGTTAGCACCTAGATATTGTGTCCCATTAGAGATACTTGCTCGAATAGGACATGTAGCTTATCAACTTGCACTTCCATCTATGGTAAAAGTACATTATGTGTTTCACATTTCATTACTAAAAATATATATACATGACCCTACTCACGTTGTTGATTGGAAAATGATACAGGTGGAACCCATGGGTGACTTCCCAGTAGATTTAGACAGTATTCTTGAGAAGAGGGAACTTACACTCTGGAATCAAGTTGTGGGACAGGTAAATGTGCAATAGAAGCACCTTAGTCCAGAAGAGGCTACTTGGGAAATGGAAAGGAATATGCGGGAAGCATATCCATTTATGTTCTAGAATGGTATTAATGGAAACTAGTTATCACCGAGGACAGTAATAAGTTCTAAGGGGGGGGTGTATGTGATACCCCACAACTTGGATTTTTAATTATTATTTCTATTATTGTTTTTATTTTAGAACTTTAATTATTTTTCCGAAAGACAATTTGGTCATTTGACCAAAATTGAATTGTAAAACTTTATTATTTTGTGAAAATAAACACATGTGGAAAAAGAGGCACACGTTGAAGAAACTGTTAAAGAGGGAGTTAGCAATCCAAAGAGGTTGTACAAGTGGTAGTAGACTGAGACAACGTGTGGAGTTAACTCAACTTCAAAAAGACACATTCCAAATTTATAGGAGAATCTGTGAACATGTGTAAAATTGAATCTAACAAATGGTCAATGAGTAGGAGGCTCAAGATAAGTGTCACAAGTCCTAGGAAAGATAAAAGAAGTCATGACAAGGGAATGGGATGTCATTCCTCATAGGAGAATTGATATATTGAGAAGGCTACACACAAACTGACTTGACACGGTGAATTTTCAAATATTACACACAACAAGTTGGAACTCAGAATTCTGCAAGAGGCCATGTAGGCAGCCCCTTGGATTTCAAACTCAAATCAGGGGTTATAGAGGTTGAAATAGACTCTAGTCTAAGTTTGGGAGGAACATGGTCTTCAACATGTGTTTTCCCCCGAGTTCTAGGTTTTATTTCTTGTTATGAATATGCTTATTTAAATGTTTATTGTGTTTTTATTTGTGCATTACTATAGCTAAAATCTCTAGCATAAATAACTTGTAATAGTATCAGAGTTTAATGCTTGTTATAAGAGGATAGAAGCATATCATAAGTTTCATGTAGAAAAATTGTGAAAGAAAATTAATAGTTATTATGATCTATGAACAGAATCATACTACCAGTAACAAATCAATAATACTCATAGATAAAAACCTAGTTAATAAACCAAAGATTGTTCTGGATAAGAAACATGTATGGAAGGAACAAAGTTTCAACAAAGTACAATGTATATAATTAGAAAGGAATCGTTACAGGGTTCATGAAGATATAATATATATAATTTGAAAATGAATCGTTATAGATTAACCAGGGTTCAGTAAAATACACTGTATATTTCCAAAGGGAAATCGTTATATAGTTTAACAAGATACCCTATGTATATTTTTGAAAGAAAATAATTACATATTAAATATAAGCTAACAAGTAATGACCGTTTATGTCAAACAAGGGAAATAGCAGTAAGGAAACCAGGGATATAAATAACGGGTGTATATAAACGAAAAGGAATCAATAACGGAGTATTACAAAATCATAAAATGCGTAGGTATCAGTCTTGAGTCATGGACTCTTATGAATGATTATACAAAATTATTCATGCAACTAGATATAATAATAGAATAGCCATATATTGTGGTGCCAAACTCGAATGTAGTTAAGGAATGGAACCCGAATACCTTTTTAAGCAAAGGTATTCATGAATCTCCATGGTACCAACCTTTTAGGTACTCGTACACTAACAACGAACAAGTTAGGATGTTGTACAAATTTATTTAGGAAAACAGAAGTTATATATACAAATAAAAGACTAACTTACAATGGATGTATAGAATTCCCTTGTCTCTCCATCCACCGCTTGAACTTCGCCCAAGTGTACATGGTTGTTGAATATCTTATGGGTACCCTTGCAAGCTATATGCAAGGCCCATCATTAGTTAACTACCCAAAAATAAGTGTATCAAGATTTACGAAGATATTACAGAATATAAACTAAAGAACAATTACTACTCTGTGCGAACACAACATTCATTTTAACATGATTCCTAACTAAGTTCAAGACAAATAAATGACTTGAACAGAGTATTTGGATCACATATTTCATGGAATAACGGGGTTCGAATGATAAGTCCCTGAGTCCAAGGGAAAACCATTTGGGCCAAAGGCTAACCGAAAGAGAAATATTACTGTGACCGAAATAGAAAATTAAACATTATATAAGAGACATACATAGAAACAATAATCTCGCTATGGAAAATTCCACAAAGACATTTAGACAGAGTCGATGAAATAATGATTACCCACCACCATGAACTAATGGCTTGGATAATAAAAATTTACGGAGAAACAAAACGAGTAAAGAGGTTTTAATAAGATCTTACCAGCTTAGGGATGACACAAACAACTAAAATCCATTGACGCTATGAACACCTAGTACTCATGCAATAATTCCCCAAAGGAGGTGCATGCAAGTTCATTTCATGATAAATACACCATATGATATGATGTTTAACAAAGGAAAGTTGGTGAGAAATTCAATTAAGGAATGGTACTAAAACGACTTTAACTCCTCGTAAAACTAGACAATAAATCCACTTATGCCAAGTGTTATACACTAAATGATACAACGAAACCTGTGTTAATATTGAAACTTGTATTAATGTATGATGTATATTGAAACCCATATTAATATTGTTGGATTACTGAGAGGGGGGGTGAATCAGTAATAGAGAAATTGAATCTTTTTTAACCATATAAAGTAAGTGTTATATAAATGTAGCATTGTCATCCAATATTTGCAAAGTAAATAAACAATGAAAAAATGAACAATCATACACATACAAAGTACACCAGTGTTTTTGCATGGAAACCCAAAGCGGGAGAAAACCATGAAATGTTTTTTCTTATATGTCTTGAAGAATTACATTCATTGGAAGCACCAACTTACTTTTTTTCCCAGTTGCAACTGGAAGGAGGCTCCATCCCCCTAGTTTCTTAAGCTACAACCTGAGGGAAGCTTCAACTCCCCAATTCTCTGGCTACAAGAAGGAGGCTACAACCCCCTAAGTTCTTCGGCTAGAACTAGAAGGTGGCTACAACAACCTGTCCTTGCCCCATCCAACCGCCCTAAAATACAAGTAGAATGATGGAACCATTGTCACACTATCACTGTGAGATATATTGTTGTAAACATGCACTAATCAACCTGTACCTGAACTGAACATGTATCAACTAAAATACAACAGATATGAAACATGTAGTTCTGCAACCTGCGTATGTATGTTACATATCTGTGCAACAGCCTGTGTATGTACGCATTATGTCTATTATGCAGCCTGTGTATGCCTTTTGAAACTAAAGATACGCAACTTGTAGTTCTGCAACATGCGTATGTACGTGCCCTGTCTTTACAACAACATGTATATGTATGTGTCTTGTCTATTATGCAGCCTGCGTATACCTTCTGAAAACTATGATTTTATTTTTCTGAAAACTTCTGACCCTCTGCAACTTCTTTCACATAGATCTGCAACCTACCACTGTATCCAGACTATAACTCTACCATGTGCATGCATCCTCATACATAACCTTTACCCAAAAACTCTATATATCTCTCTAGGCATGTGCCATATGAGTGTGTGTAATCATGAACAAGTATAATAACCCTCACATGATCTAGACATCAAACCCTTTCTGATATTCATCCTCTTAATGCATCAACCACTTCACAAATACAAGATCTCAACCATGTACCACAAAAACCCTTAGCCATATGTCAAGAAATATAAGATGTGCCTTAACTTTAACAACAAGTATCAATGATAAATATACCAACACTGTATTTTTGTAGATCTAACTTATACAGAATATCCCATGCAACCACTAGTCTCTCTAGGGAGAATCCTCAAATCTCCATAACCATTTTTCATGCATACATCAAAATCCAACTATTCATAGAAATAAGACATACCTTTTGAACCAATGGATAGATCTGATGTATCTGAGCATTGTAGACCTTCTTGGGAGCTTGATCTTGAAATCTAGAATCTCTGCATCTTCATCTTCTCAAATTTGCATGGCTTTACCCACATGTATGAACCCCAATACACTGCTAGCCCGCATATATACGCACCCTAATACACTGTCATCCCATGTACGCCTCAAAAATTAGGGTTTTTTAGTATTCGTTGTAATTCCAAAACTTTTGTTGTCAACCTGTTATACTACCTCAGACTTCTGCAACTTCATATGTATCAACGAGTACTTGCAATAATCCTTACACAACAAAATATATTCAATGTGTTCAAGTGTGATTAAATGAGAGAGCCTTGCCTCTTATTTATACTTTCATGTAGCAACCCATTTTCCTTATTTTAGGGATTTCTCCATTAACTTTATTATTTAAATAATTTATTTTGTAAACACTTTGACTTTTTGGGGCTTCTAGATGACTCATGAGGGTCCTCCAACTTCACATGGCCATAACTCTCTAACCGCGAGGATTTATGCATAACCCCGCTCAGTATCCCTTGGCCTAGCCAATCTGAGCTGTGGCATTCCACATACCACTGGAAATGTCATGACATGTACTATCCATATAAAATAGTCTTACTTGCAAATATATCAAAATTCATACCATTATCCATCAAAAAATCTTGGGCCCATTACCCAAACCTTTGTGCTACCGGAATTCGCTACCAGACTTTCTTCAAGGGTTGACACCAATGAAAACCAACCCAATTAATAAACAATATCTCCCTTTGGAATTGATGGAAACACTCTGATGCAATATTGAAATCATATCACTCATTCTCCCCCTAGAACCATTCCTTTGTCCTCTGCATCTATGTGACCAATGCTCCCCCTGGAACCATACCTCTGTCCTCTGCATCTGGTAAATATCTCCCCCTTTGTCATTAGTGGAAAAGGTATCTTTCCATCTGAGGTTTCTCCCCCTAGCATTAAATATCATTCATTTTGGAGTAGAAATAACTCCGAGTCTCTAGCGAAGATACTCAAAGGCTTCCCGTAGAAGTGGTTTTGTAAAGATGTCTGCCACTTGCTCTTTTGTGCCCACATATTCAACTCTGATGTTCTTTTCTGCAACCTGTTCCCATAGAAAGTGATACTTGATTGGAATGTGCTTCATCTTGGAGTGCGTCACCTGGTTCTTTTAGATACTGATGGCACTTGTATTATCACAATAGAATAAAATGGGCTCATCATACTCAACATGTATATATGGCAAAGTTTTTTTCATCCATATAACCTGTGTACAACATGTTTATGTTGCAACATACTCTGTCTCGACTATAGATAAAGATATTGATGATTGTTTCTTGCTTAGACATGATACTAAAAACTCTCACAAGTAGAATGTTGCTCCATTGGTGCTTCATCGATCATTAATGAAACCTTCCCAATCTGCACCTATGTAGGCAATAAGTGATAGATCCTTTCCTTTTGGATACCATAATCCAAACTCTTTTGTTACTTTGAGATATCTAAAAATTCTCTTCACTGCTAATACATGTGATTCTTTTGGTGCTACTTAAAATCATGCCATGTGTCCAACTACCTGCATTACATATGGTCTGTATGTTGTCATATATAGTAGGCTACCAATCATTGACCTGTATTACTGCTCATCTGTAGACTTTGAATCATCATATTTTCTTAACTTGCAACTGGTTTTCATGTGAATAATAATCATTTAGCAATATTTCATTTTGAACCTCTTTAGCATTTATCTGATATACTTGGTTTGAGAAATAAAAATTCCTTGGTTGCTTTGATGTATCTGAAAACCCAGAAAGAAGGATAGTTCTCCAGGTAATGACATTTCAAATTCATTATGCATGTCCTTTACAAATTTATGGCTTAACATGTCATCGGTACTTCCAAAAATAATATCATCACATAAACTTCAATTAATAAAATACTATCTTGAGTTACCTTGATGTAGAGATTGTTGTATGCACTTCCTTTTTTGAACCCTGACTGTTGTAAATATTTATCCAGTCTAGAGTACCATGCTCTAGGAGCCTATTTTAGACCATACAAGGCCTTCTTTAATTTACACACATAATCTGCGTTCTTTGACAACTAAAATCCTTCTGGTTGTTCAATGTAGACTTCTTCTTCAAGTTCCCCATTCATAAAAGTTGATTTTACGTCCATATGATACACTTTAATATTTTTGGAGCATGCATAGGCTAAAAGAAATCAAATTGCTTCCATTCAAGCAAATGGGGAAAATGTCTCTTCAAAGTTGATTCCTTCAACCTGTGCATATCCATTACATACAAATCTAGATTTGTTCCTTGTAACTTTTCCATATTCATTCAATTTGTTCTTGTATACCCACTTTGTGTCAATCACATTCTTATCCTTTGGTCTTAGAACCAATTCCCAAGTGTCATTTTTCTCTATTTGATCCAATTCTTCATCCATGGCCTTATTCCAAAATCCATCCTTGTTGGCCTCTTCAAAACAGTTTGGTTCATGTAAATTCTAAGCTTGTACAATGTCTATTGTAAACAGATATTCAGAAAAGAAAAGAAAAGATACAATGGCAAATACAAACATTACACATAGACTTTTCCCCTGGAAACCCAAACTGGGAAAACCAACATATATTATATTCATTCATTGTGTTGCGTTGTTTACAATACAATATACATATAGGAGCCAGCGGCATCCAAAACCCTAACCCAATGACCTCGATTAGTCCAAAACCCTAATACCTTAATTGGAAATAGAAAACCATCGACAAAAACCATGTGCCAAAAAAACCACCTAAATACATGACACGTTTCCCGAGGAAAAAAAAATCTAGGGGCGCTGCCCCTGGACTCCCCCTCTAACCCCCCTATGCACCTAGCACATATGCTCAAACACTACTAGTCGTGCAAAGAATATAACACATACCCAACATTCTCCCACTTGTTGTTTTCTTTGCATACAAGGGGTTATAGGGTTACATAGTCAAAAATCCAGGGCAACAATGCCCATGGATCCTCTACACCAAGAGAACTTCTCAGTGCTCACA
>ML795038.1:145726-214700 GCA_009831015.1 Picea engelmannii | reverse complement strand
TTTCTTCAATCATGTCTCTCACAAAGTGATATTGAACATCAATGTGCTTTGTCTTTGAATGATAAGCAGGGTTCTTCGCCAAAAAAATTGCACTCTGACTGTCACACTCTATCCTTATAGCTTGTTGTACCAACCCAATACCTGAACACAATATTTGTAACCATATTGCTTTCTTACTTGCATGAGTGGCTGCCATGTATTCAAATTCTGTAGTTGAAAGTGCCACTATAGCCTGTCTTTTGCTCATCCAACTTATTGCTCGTCCAAACAGGTTAAACACATACCCGCTTGTAGATCTCCTACGATCCAAATATCCAGCCCAGTCTGTATCCACAAAGCCATGTATATCGACCACTCTATCTAATCCCGGTCCTCCTTCATAGCACAATCCATAGCTAGCAGTGCCACGCAAATACCTGAAAACCCTTTTTACTGTTGTCCAATGCTCCTTCCCTGGTTTTGACATATACCTTCTCAAAACTCCCATTGCATGTGCAATGTCTGGTCTAGTACAGACCATTGCATACATCAAACTTCCAACTACACTCGCATATGGAACATGAGACATGTCCTCCTCTTCTTCATGTGTCTTGGGACACTGATCCGCAGATAACTTTACACCAACAAGAATAGGAACCTTGACCGGTTTACATTCCTGCATATTAAACCTCTGCAATATTGTCTTGACATATTTTCTCTTATTTAACCAGAGTTTCCTCTTTTTTCGATCTCTTTTAATTCCCATGCCCAAAATGAAAATTGAAGCACCAAGATCCTTCATGTCGAATTTAGAGGACAACTGAGTTTTTACATCCTGGATAATCTCCTTGTTGTTTCCTGTCAACAACATGTCATCCACATACAAGACCAAATAAATCAAATGATCACCAATTAATTTAGAATACACACAGTGATCCTCTTTGCTTCTAGTGAAGCCAAGTCCCCGCATATAAGTATCAAATTTTTGATACCACATCCTTGGTGATTGTTTTAAACCATACAGGGACTTTTTTAGATTGCATACCAGCTCCTTCTTTCCTTTCACAGCAGAACCTTCCGGTTGCTTCATAAAGATTTCTTCTTCCAGATCCCCATGCAAGAATGTTGTCTTCACATCCATCTATTCTACATCAAAATCAAATGTAGAAGCAACAGATAACAAAAATATTATAGAGGTTAACTTGGCAACAGGAGAAAAAATCTCACCAAAATAAATTCCCTCAACCTAGGAATAACCCTTTGCTACTAACCGAGCTTTATATTTCTCCACTTTTCCTTCTGCATTCAGCTTCTTTTTAAATACCCATTTGCTACCAATGGGCTTTCTTCCAGTTGGAAACTCCACTAGATCCCAAGCCTCATTTTTATCCAAAGATGCCATTTCTTCTCCCATGGCCCTTTTCTAGAGATTTCCATCCTCTGAATCCACTGCCTCCCTGACAGTTCTAGGATCATCATCAGTAATAAACAAAGAAAAATTTGAACGAAAATCAGATGGACTATACCTTTCCAGTAGCCTTCTTTCTCGATCTGATATCCTCAATACTGGAGTATGAGGATCTTCTTCTTCTAATTCATGTTCTTCTATAGAGTCTACTTCATCATCCTTTAAATCAAACTCTATCTTCTATGGTTCTTCCTTACTTGGTAGGACTTCATGTTTAACAACATCCTTCATTTCTCTAAATACCACATCTTAGCTATACACTACCTTCTTAGTTTCTGGGTTCCAAAGCTTATAACCTTTGAGACCATCTTTATATCCAATAAAGATACATTTTTCAGCCTTCTTATCCAGCTTAATCCTGTTTTCCTTTGGAACATGAACATATGCATCGTAGACAAATACTTTAAGATGTGTGAGAGAAGGTTCCTTACCAGTCCATACCTCTTGTGGAGTATTGTCACCCAATGTTGATGAGGGTGATCTATTGACCAGATAACATGCAGTACCCACTACCTCTGCCCAGAATTCTTGCCCTAACCCGACACCAATGAGCATGAACCTTGATTTTTCCATCAGCGTCCTATTCATACTTTCTGCAACTCCATTCTGTTGATGTGTATATGGAGTAGTCTTCTACCTTTATATACCACACTTCTTACAGAATTCTTCAAATTCATTCTCGCAAAACTCTCTGCCATAATATGTTCTCATCACCTTATTTCTTTTCTCTGTTTGATTCTCAACAAGAGCCTTAAACTCTTTAAACCTGTCAAAGACTTCAGATTTCTTCCTGGGGAAATATATCCAAGTTTTCCTCGAGAAGTCATCTATAAATGAGACATAGTACACAGTTTTTCCCAATGATGGGACCAACACAGGTCCAAAAACATCACTGTGAACTAGTTGTAAAATTCCTTCTGCCCTCGTTGCACCAGAGGGGAATCTTACCCGATTATGCTTCCCATATAGACAATGTTCACAGAAATCAAAATCCAAAGAGAAATTAGACATACCTTCAACCATACCTTTATCGTGCAGTAGTTGAAGACCCTTCTCTCCGATATGCCCCAATATTTGATGCCACAACATAACCTTTTCTCCAGAGACTGTAGGAGTTATTTCTTCTTCAAATCCAATATTAGGAACAATGGAGCTATTACACCCATCACTAATAGTGCTTCCTAGCATCTTATACAGAGTTCCAAACCAAACTCCCTTCATCAACACCATTGTTCCTCAAACCATCCTGCAAGTTCCATTTTCAAAAATTGTTTTTACCCCTGCATCTTCCATTTTTCTTACAGAAATCAAATTTGTGTCCATACCTGGGATGTGTAGAACACCAGGCAGTGTTCTAATCCTTCCATCTATGAGTCTCAACTTGACCCTTCCTCTTCCTATGATTTTGTTTGTTGAATCATTACCTAAGAAAACATTACCTCCATCATACTTTTCATATTCACAAAACCACTCCCTGTGGGGAGTCATATGAAAGGATGCACCAGAGTCAATCAACCATGCCTCATGATCTGCATGTGTGCTTGAAGAGGCCAAGTGCACATCCCCTCCTTCTTCCTTAGAGGTCTTTTCTTCTGTAGAAGAAGATTCTTCAAATCCCTTCTTTTTCTCAACTTTGGATCTACACTGCTTCTTGTAGTGCCCTTCTTTTCCACACCTCCAACATACTCTTACAAAATTTCCAGGAGATTTAGATATACCCTTAGACATAGATCTCCCACTTGAGAAATTAGATCTATTTCTTTCCTGGGAACGTCCTCTTGTAAATAATGTGTATGTGCTATTTCCTTCATATTCTTTCATCTCATCTCCTCCGACAACAAGGATGAGACCACTTCTTCAAACTTCAAAGAATTTGTATTACTACCTATGGACACAACCAGAGTATCCCACGAGTCTGGTAAAGAACACAACAAACTGATACATTTATCTTCATCTGAAATTTTAATCTCAATAGATACTAACTGACTTACCACAGTATTGAAGGCATTCAAATGCTCTGCCACCGAGTCTCCATCTCTCATCCTCAAGTTATACAGCTTATTTCTCAGGAATAGTTTATTTACCAGGGACTTAGACTGATACAACTTCCCCAAATTTTTCCATAAATCCTTGTCTGTAGCTTCCTCTGACACATTCAATAATACTGAATCGGAGAGACACAGACGGATTGTGCTCTTTGCCTTCTGATCCATCATTTTCTAGACATCTGCAGAAGTTCATGTAGGTGCAGTACCTGGATCTACCGCGATCCACTGATCTCTATCCACCAAAATATCTTCCATATTGAGCTTCCACAACTCAAATATTTTCCCATTAAACTTCTCAATCTCCATGTTTGAATTTCTTGCCATTTCTTTTCACCTGAAAAAAACAATACCGCAGATCTCCCACTGTAACAAGGCTTATCACAGTCCTAAGCCAAACCCTTGACCACAAAGGCGTCCCCATGAAGCCAATAAATCTCTGATACCAAATGTAAATTCTAACCTTGTACAATGTCTACTGTATACAGATATTCAGAAAAGAACAGAAAAGATACAATGGCAAATACAAACATTACAGATAGACTTTTCCCCTGGAAACTCAAACCGAGAAAACTAGCATATATTATATTCATTCATTGTGTTACATTGTTTACAATACAATATACATATAGGAGCCAACGGCATCTAAAACCCTAAACCAATGACCTGGATTATTCCAAAACCCTAATTTCTTAAGCGGAAATAGAAAACCATCAGCAAAAACCATGTGCCGAAAAAACCACCTAAATACATGACATGTTTCCCGAGGCAGAAAAAAAAAATTTGGGGGCACTGCCCCTGGACCCCCACATGGGGGGCTCCACCTCCCTCTAACCCTCCTGCATGCCCGCTGCATACAATCAAACACTACTACTCGTGCAAATAATATAACACATACCTAACAGTTCAATCGTAGATGAGAATTCTAGGTGTGTTTGTTCTCATGAACGAATTCTTCTTCTAGTCTCAACTCCTGCATCTTTGTTTCTAATAATCTGATATGAATGATGATTTTTCTCTATTCGTATGCTAGGTGTCTTTGGAGGCACTTTCTAAAATTTCTCTTCTTCTTCTGTCGAATTATCTTCATCTTCCTCTTCTACTTCTTTTTCATCTTCCTCTTCTACTTCTTTTTCATCTTCTGCTTCTTCTTAGTAAAGTTGTTCCATTGATTCATTTTCTTCTTCCTTTAATTCTTGTCTACCTATTTCATCAATTGTTACGTTGATTCTTTCCAAAAATTTGTTTAATATTAGGTTGTAACACTTGTATGCCTTCCTTGTACTTGAGTAAGCAACAAGTACTCTTTTTTTCCATGCGAGAGTCAAACTTTCTCATTATTCCATCTTCTCTTTTGATGTAGAATTTGCTTCCAAAAACTCTGAAGTGCTTCACATTTGTTGGTCTTCCTTTCCATAGATCATAGGGAGTGTTTTCAGTGTTGTTTCTGAGAATTACCTTGATTTGAATGTGAACTATTGTATGCCTTTCTTGTGTCCAAAAGATATCTGTCAATTTGGAATCCATTAGCATTGTTCGAGCCATTTCTTGTACTGTCATGTTCTTCCTTTCAACAACTCCATTATGTTGAGGTGTCCTAGAAACAAAGAATTTCCTTTTTATTCCATGCCTACTACAGTATTCCATAAATTCCTTTGAAGTGAACTCTCCTCCATTATCAGATCTCAAGCATTTGATTTTTGAATCCATTTCATTTTCAACCATTTCATTGTAGACCTTGAAGTTTTCAAAAGCTTCTGACTTATTCCTAAGAAAGAAAAATGCAGTCATTCTTGTATAATAATCAACAAATAACATAAAGTATTTATCATATTTTAAACCCTTTGTTGTATTTGTTCCAACTAGATCAGTAAACACAATTTCTAGTGGTCTTGTCATTGAATATTCCTTTGATTTGAACCTGGTCTTTGTTTGATTTCCTTGTTGACAATGCTTGCATAAAGTGTTGGTTAGTTTCGTCATCTGGGGAATTTCTATAATTTCTTCCCTTTTGTTGACTTTGACAAGGTTATCAAAATGTATGAAACCCATTCTTCTGTTCCATGGACAACTTTCATCTTCCTTTCCTAGGCAACACTTTTCATTTCCAATTTCACTTAATACATATATGTTGCTTGAAGTTCTCGTAGTTGTTGCAATCAATTTTTGTGAACCTTATTTTCTTATCTCGCACTTTTGTGAATCGAAAGTAAATTTATGACCTTGGTCACACATTTGACTCACACTTAGAATATTATGTTTCATATCTTCTACTAGTAGAACATTTTCTGCCTTGGTATTCTTCTTCCCAATTATGGCTGTGTATTTTCTAATTATTTTAGTTGAATCATCATTTCCGAAGGAGATTGATCCATCTCTTTCCTTTCTTAATGTAAAAAACATGTCTCTATCACCTATCATGTGTTTTGAACAACCACTGTCAACATACCAACCATGTTTCTTCTTCTTAGCTTGTAGAGCGAGTGCAAATTCTTCATTGCTATATTGATTCTCCTTTCTTATCCATGTCCTTTTTTGAGGTTCATGTCTGTGAATGTTGTTGTTCTATTGTGGTTCTCTAAGAAGGACTGTCATTCTACAATCTTTGGCCATGTTTCCAAAGTTGTTACATTTGTAGCATTCCACTTCATTGCTCAAAGATTCAAACATGTTGTAACTTCGTCTCTGTGTTTCACTAGGCCTTCTTGGATAACCCTTTTGTGTATGATTTTCAAAGTTGTTTATGTTCATGTTGTTAGCTCTGCAATTCATAGATTTATGTCCAAAATTATTGCATGCATAACATAAACCAAAAAATATAGTTTGATACCTAGGATTTGAATATCTTCTTAAAGGAGGTACTCTTATGAATCCTTCTTCTTCCTGAGGCCTCTTTGTTTATGTCGATCGTTGATTCTGAAATCTAAATGTTCTCAGTGGAGGAGTGTCCCTGTAATTTTCTTTGTAGACCTTCCTATCCCCTTTGATTGTTTATGCATATCTTTTTGGATATGTTTCTTGTGAATCTATTTTTTTGGAGCTTGATCTCTTTTATATATGATTGTATCTGAGTCCGGACTTATCATGATGAGGTTTTTGACTGTTGATAATGTCATTCAAAACTTTTGATTTGTTCTTCATATTTTTATTTTGAAGATCCTTTCTTAATGTGACAATCTCTACTTCCAAATTTTCAATGATCTTGTCTCTTCCTTCTAGATGTTCTTTGAGTGTTTCCTCAATTCTTTTATCTTCTTCAATTTGAACCTTCAAATTTGTGATCATTTGTTCTAGTTCCTGGGTGTCTTCTTTCTTGTCTAGTTCCACTTGTAGTTTCTTGTTTTTCCTCTTTTCTCTTCTAATAACTTCTATGGCATACAACAATTCTTCTCGGTAGTCAACTTATGTCTCTTCATATTCTTCTTTATCGGAGTCTTCTTTATCAGAGTCTTCTACTACCGTGAATAGAACTCTTTATGTCTCACTATCACTTACTTCATCTTCATTTGATGATGAGATGTCTTCTTTGGTGCATAAGCTTTTCTTGAAAAAATTCTTTGTGGTTCTTTTGCCTTTATATGTTTTTTTTCTATTTGAGTAACCTTCATCATTTCTCTTTTTCTTATGAGGACATTTGTTAGAAAAATTACCAATACCATCATAATTAAAACAAATCAAAGAAAGCTTACCTCTATACCTGTCATTGGTTCCCTTGTTCAATCTTCTGACAAAGTTGGTCGCTTCTTCATCATCTTCTGAGATGTCATTGTTGTTGTTATGTTCTTTTTACTTTTGCTTTCCCTTTTGCTTTGACCTTTTGGATGCTTTGAAGGCTACTTCTTTCATATCTGGATTTTCCTGTTCAGTTCTCATTTCATATGCTATGAAGATTCCATGTAGTTCATCCATTCTTATTGAGTTTAGATCTGCTCTTTCTTCTAGTGATGATATCTTAGGTTCAAATCTCATAGGAAGAGATCTTAGTACATTTTGAACAATTACAAATTCTTTGATTTCTTCTCCCAATCCTAAGATTACATTTACTGTTTCATCGACTCATAAAAATTAAGTTGCAATATTCTGATATTCCTTCATCTTTAGTTATTCGAATTGACCTTTGTAAGTTTGAAGCTTTGCTGCTTTGACTTTTGAATCTCCTTCATAAATATTTCGAAGTTTGTCCTAAATCTCTTTAACGGATTTACAATGTGCAACTTTGGTGAATACTAATTCTCCAAGACCATTTAGAAGTGCAGTTGTGGATTTGGAATTATTCTAACCGAGTTCCATTGCTTTGTCATTTTTCAGTGGAACTGTTGGTACTGTGTATCCATCTACAATTGATTTCCAAATTTCAAATCCCTATGCATGTATATATGTCTTCATCCTTTTGCTCCAAAATGCATACTTTTGTCAATAAAATTGTGGTATTCCATTCTTATACATGTTGTTTCTCTCCATAATCTATCGTTCAGTGATTACACTGATTTCTAAAGGAACTTGCTCTGATACCAATTGTTGGATTACTTAGAGGGGGGTGAATTAGTAATAGATCAATTGAATCATTTTTAACCATATAAAGAAAGTGTTATATCAATGTAGAATTATCATCCAATATTTGCAGAGTAAATAAACAATGAACAATCATATACATACACAGTACACCAATGTTTTTACGTGGAAACCCAAAGAGGGAGAAAACCACAGAATGATTTTTCTTATATAGCTTGAAGAATTACATTCATTGGAAGCACCAACTTCCTTTTTTTTCCAGCTACAACTGGAAGGAGGCTCCAACCCCCTAGTTTCTCAGGCTACAACCTGAGGGAAGCTCCAACTCCTCGATTCTCTGGCTATAATCGGAAGGTGGCTACAACCACCTATCCTTGCCCCATCCAACCACCCTAAAATATAAGTAGAATGATGGAACCACTGTCACACTATCACTTTGAGATATATTGTTGTAAACCTGTACCAATCAACCTAAACAAAACAACCTATACCTGAACAGAACGTGTATCAACCAAAATACAATAGATACGTGACCTGTAGTTCTGTAACCTACATATGTAAGTGCCCTATCTATGCAACATCCTTTGTATGTACGTATTTTTTCTGTTATGCATCCTATGTATGCCTTCTGAAACTAGGGATACACGACTTGTAGTTATGCAACATGTGTATGTACATACCCTCTCTATACAACAACCATCATATGTACGCATCATGTTTGTTATGCAACCTGTGCATACCTTGTGAAAACTAGGGTTTTCTTTTTCTAAAAACTTTTGACCCTCTGCAACTTCTTTCACATAGATCTGCAACATGTCACTGTATCCAGACTGTAACTCTACCCTGTGCATGCATCCTCATACAAAACCTTTACCCAAAAACTATATATCTCTTTCTAGTCATGTGCCATATGAGTGTGTGTAATCATGAACAGGTATAATAACCCTCACTTGATCTAGACATCAAACCCTTAATGATATTCAGCCTCTCAATACATCAACCACTTCACAAATACAATCTCTCAACCATGTACCACAAAAACCATTAGCCATATGCCAAGAAATACAAGATGTGCCTCAAATTTAACAAGAAGTATCAAAGATAAATATACCAGCACTGTATTTCTATAGATACGACTTATACAGAAGATCCCATGCAGCCACTAGTCTCTCCAGGGAGAATCCTCAAATATCCATAATCATTTTTCATGCATACATCAAAATCCAACTATTCATAGAAATAAGACATACCTTTTGAACCAATGGATAGATCTGATGTATATGAACACTGTATACCTTCCTGGGAGCTTGATCTCGGAATCTAGAACCTCTGCATCTTCATCTTCTCAAGTTTCCATGGCTTTACCCACATGTATGCACCCTAATACACTGACATCTCGCGTATGTATGCACCATGATACACTGTCAACCCGTGTACATCTCAAAAATTAGGGTTTTTTAGTATTCATTGTAATTCCAAAACTTTCTCCATCAACCCTTCGTACTACCTCAGACTTTCACAACTTCAGATGTATCAATGAGTACTTGCAATAATCCTTACACAAAAAAAGATATTCAATGTGTTCAAGTGTGATTAAATGAGAGAGTCTTGCCTCTTATTTTACTTTCATGTAGCATCCCACTTTTCTTATTTTAGGGAGTTCTCCATTAACTTTATTATTTAAATAATTTCTTTTGCAAACACTTTGACTTTTTGGGGCTTCTATATGACTCATGAGGTTCCTCCAACTTCACATGGCCATAACTCTCTAACCGTGAGGAGTTATGTGATGTTCCACATACCACCAGAAATGGCATGACATGTACTATCCATCTAGAATAGTCTTACTTGCAAATATATCAAAATTTATATCAGTATCCATCAAACAAACTTGGGTCCATTACCCAAACCTCTGTGCTACCGGAATTCTCTATCGTACTTTCTTCAAGGGTTGATATTAATGACAACCACCCCAATTAATCAACAAATATATGTTGTGTATTAAAAATCGTTGTATATTGAAAGTTGTATTAATATATGTTGTAAATTGAAAATCGATAATATATAACAAGAAAATTAAATAGTCTTGGATACATTTCTATGAGATACTTTAACAAGGACTATATAATACAAAACTTCATACGCATATAAAGTATGATATGATTAAAAGATATGTTAACAAGGATTTAGAGTCGAGTATAAACATTAGCCATAAGAAGGCTACACAATTAAATAACCCTTGTAAGACCTATATATATATATATATATATATATATATATATATATAGGTTATCAATTACCTAGTCTTATGGAATAAGACTTAGGATAAAATTTAGAATAGATTGTTAAGTATTGCATTTCTCAACTCATTATAGTATAGAATAATATAACTTAGGTGGTGATGAGAAGTTATGAAGGAAGAGAAGTAAAATAGATTATTATGGTTGAATAAACAATATATAAAAAAAATTAATGGAATTTAATGTCCGTGACAATAAGCCTCAAGCATGTACCATAGCATCATCACCATGTAACCAAACCAGATACCAATTTACCAATATAGCCAAGATGTTCTACTACTCAATGTACCATACCACTATCACTAAGTGGTACCATGCATCAACAAGACATACCTCTCAAGTATGTACTATACCATCACCAAGCATAAGATATAATCACATAATCATACATGTGACCTATAGATGACCTGTTGTACTGTAACATTGACCTGTAACTCTTCCACAACCTTCAGTAGCCTGGTACCAACATTTCCCCCAAATTTTCTTTATCCTTGTGGGACTAAGACTCTGTGTCACGTGAGGCCTCACGTGACGTCACTTAGGAAACCCACAGGGTTGCCTTGCATGACACCCTCAAGATGACCCATGAGGTCCTGCCAAATTAGGGTTACAGAAAAATCATAGAACTCTGCATCTCCAAAACTTTCGCTCTTTTCTCACACTTTCTCCCTTTCCTCGGACTTTCCATCAGATTCACCAATAAACCAAAAACACTAGACCATAACATTCATAAGAAAGATATTCAATGTAAGTGTGTGTATGTATAAGAGACTCATTTAGGTGTTTATATACTTTTTCATAGTAATGTATTTCCTTAATCTTAGGGCTTCTAGTACTTTCTTGTCACAACCACTTTACCCTTTCAGTAATGACTTGTAACCAACTAAGGGCTTCTTGACCATTCTTCAGGGCTTCCAACTTCACAAGGCCATATCTCCCTAACCATGAGGACCCATGTAGCATACCACATATTACTGAAATGCAATGACGAGTACTATCCATATAAGAGTGCATTGCATACATTTACACTATCCTTCATGTCCATATTCCTCAATCAACTTTGGGTACCAAAACCACACCGCCAGGGCTTCATGTAGACTTCATCAAATTCACCCATCACATATGTTGCTAACTTACCATCAATATCAACCACATATCTAGGTCTTCCAGACTTCTCCAAGGGTTGACATCAATGTATAAGGGTTGACATCAATGAAAACCAACTGTCAAAACAAATTGTCCAACAATCTCCCCCTTTGGCATTGATTCCAACACCAACATTGATGGAAACATTGATGCTCCAAAACTCATGCTCCCCCTATGACCATTTCTCCTCATCAATGTCTCTCACTCTCCCCCTTTGACATCAATGGAGAAGGGTCTCTCTCCTTGGGGTTGCTCCCCCTGTCTTCATGCATGTATTATTTTCTTCTCTTTTGACATCATGGGAAAAAGTATAACTCCCCATGTCGGCATGTCTCCCCATGTATGTATGTTACATATCTTCCTTTCTATATATATTTCACTGATGATTTCTCTTCCCTTGAATTATCTGCAAGATGTCAAGTAGATCAATGTAGGGCTACCTATAAGTGTTTATTTTCCTCTCTTCTAGTGCTTGTGAATTCTCCATTGGTGCTTCCTCTTGTAACTCTTTGATATTAAAAGAAGCATTCAAAATTTCTTGACTTCAAATTATCTATCATGACCATCATGTTCAGCAATGTCCCTCTAATGATATAACTTATATTGAAGGTTTCTCTTTCCCAGTTTTATTGTGTCTTTCTATGACTAACTGATTTCAATTGATTCCACTGATGCACTACTATGTATTTTCTCTAACCCACGTGTTATGTACCTATTAGTGATATCATAAATCCATTTATGTCCATATTTCATAAGATATCCATAACTATGCTACTCAATTGTCCACAACGTTGACCCATCTATAACTTTGTACTTCTACTATATGACTACTCTGAATATATCTTTGCACATACTTCAAACTGCTCAAAGGATGGTTCTATGATCTATAGTAGCTACTGCAATGACTCCCCCTATTCAACATTCATATTCAATGGGAGTCTCCAAGACAAATGGCTCAGAACAATACCTGCTCTAATGCGAAGTAATCTTCCTCTTTGTATGTGGATTCATCATCTTCCTTTTCTTCCTCTTCCTGAATTCTGACATTTTCTTCCTGAATTTTGACTTCATCCTCTTCTTGGATTCTATCATTTTCCTCTTGGCCTGCAAACTCATTATGATATTGCACTGTTGTAAATTTTGTGAGTACAATATTTGGGACCTGGTCTTCATTCACTTGCTCTTCTTGTTTTTCATTTATTTTCCAAACTTTCCAGTATATCTAATATCGTTGTTCTCCTTCATAGAAGTATCCATCGTGCTTCTATAATTACGAGCTATGTGACCATAATTGTGGCATTTGTAACATTCAATATTGTGTGGGGCCACATAAAAATTTATTTCTTGAACATTTCTTGCTTGAACATTTCTTTCATAAGCCCCGCATTATGCAACTTTATGTCCAAAGTTAGTACAATAAAAACAATGACGATAAAAGAAATGTACATACCTGTGAGTGAATGATCTTCTTTGTGGTTTAGTCCTTATGAATTCCTGCCTTAACTTATCATGATATTCTCTTATGTTGATCCCTTCATTCTAATTAAATAGTCTTTGTGGCTTGAATGTGGAGGTTCTTCTTGAAGATGTATCTTTATCATTTTTCTTTGATTATGGCTGACCATAATTCCTTCCTTTGAGTACTTCTACATAAGTCTTACTTTTTTGTTCATTCTTCTTTTCCGACAACCTGGATTGTATATCTTCAACATTCTCTACTAATGATGAGGATGTTTCTGTATTTTCATCGTTCTTGTTGAACTTGATGATTTTGGTTCTCAATGTGACAAGTTCTTCTTCAAGCTTCTCAACCTCTTCTTCTTTCTTCATCATCTGACTTTGCATGACTTATTTTGTCCGATTTTCTTCTTCAAGATGGATATTCAAGGAGATTATTTCCTTTTCAAGTCTTACTTATTCTTGACCAAATTTTGTTTCAAGTTCATTTAAGTCCTCAATTCTTTCTTTAAGATGATCTGTCAAAATATTTTCTCTTTTCTCTACTTCCTTTCTTTTGGCTTCCAAACAGTGCTTTTCTTTCATCTAACCTTTGTATGTTTCTTCAATATTTCTGTCTTCTTATAACTAACATTTTAGTTTCATAATGACCTGTTGGGATTCTTTGGAACTTTATTAAGAATTATTCTTGACCCATTGTTCTTCAAGAGACTTGTTTTTCCTTCTTTCTTTCTTTCTTTCTTTCTTTCATCAATTTGTCTAGAGAACTAATTAATTCTACTTCAATATCTACTATACCTTATTCACAATGTTCTTCTTTTGATTATGTCTAACATGATGAGCATATTTCTTGTTCTGTATCTGCATCTTCTTTAGCACTCTCTGGCTCTGTGATGGGAGATTCCTCAAAATAGAGATCATTTAGCTTATCCCAAAGTTCTTTAGAAGATAAACATTTTCCCACTTTCTCTTTTACTGAATCGAGTAATCCTTCCAAGATGAAATCCATTGTTATTTTGTTGTTTCTTTTCAATTTATTCTTGGCTACAGTCTGTGGTTTCTTAGTAGCGGTATATCCTACAACAAATGATTTCCAAACATCATATCCATGTGCCTCTAAAAATGGTTTCATTATGATATTCCACATCTCATAGTTTTGACCAATCTAACCATCAAACCATGGTATTCCATTATCTGTGTATGTATTATTCTTGATCTCCGTGATCTTCCTTCCAGTGGTTAAATTTTTTCATGAAGGAACTTGCTCTGATACCAATTGTTGGAATACCAAGAGGGGGGGGGGGAGAGGGTGAATCAGTATGATCTCTTTTACCACTTTTAACCACAATATATGAAATTCAACTTAATCAACAGTATATCAGCAATATATCATGAGCATATAAACATAAGTGGCATCGCATCAACAACATCACATCAAGTACACAGTACACCAGAATTTACATGGAAACCTAAACGAGAGAAAAACATAAAATGTTTTCTTATATATCAAAGAATACATTCATTGAAAGCACCAACTTTCAAATTCTCCAGCTGCAATTGGAAGGAGGCTACGACCCCCTATTTACAGGCTTCAACCTGAAGGAAGCTACAACTCCCTGAATACTCTGGCTCTAACCAGAAGGAGGCTACAACCCCTTGATTCTCAGGCTCCAACCTAAAGGAAGTTACAACTCCCTGAATTCTCTGGCTCCAACCAAAAGAAGGCTACAACCCACTAATTCTCAAGATCCAACCTGAAGGAATCTCCAACTCCCTTATTCTACACATCCAATCAGAAGGAGGATACAACCCCCTTTCCTTTCCCTATTCTGTCATCATGGAATATAAGTGTAGACCAATTGTCACAACCACAATCACTGCCATTGTCACTACCACTATCACTCCCACTACCATTCTCACTACCACTGTCACTCTCACTTCCATTATCACATCAACTTATAACCTATCAACCTGTCACTGTATCCAACCTGTTAATGTCACCAATACTCAACCAGATCCTTTAACATGAATCATATACCAAGAAAACCTCTCAACTAAATGTCCAAGACCACCAACACATGCCTCTACCAAGCATGTATCAATATCACCAACATACCATCACAAGAAATTTGTCTCAATCATGTACCAAACCATCAACCTATACCATACCAAACATCAATTGTGTTCCATGACATGTACCACAACAAGTGCATCAACCATACACCAACACCTGTACCAAACTATGCATCAACCATTCACCAACACCTGTACCAAACCATGCATCAACCATGCACCAGAACCTGTATCATATGCCTCAACCATCAACCATGTACATCAACACCATGCCAAGTACCAATCCTGGACCATAACATGTATCAACCATGCACATCAACACCTCAACCAAGTACCAACATCACCAAGAGATGTATCTCATACATATGATGTCATATACCAAGTGTAATCCTCAACAATGTATCAATATCAATGAGAATTTTACACCATGTGCCAAATCCTCAAGAGTATAACAAGAATAATTCTCAATAATGTACCATAGCATCATCACCATGTAACCAAATGAGATACCAATATACCAATACATCTTAGATTTTATACTACTCAATGTACCATACCACTATCACCAATATGTACCATGCATCAACAAGACATGTCTCTCAAGCATGTACCATACCATCACCAAGCGTAAGATATAATCACATAAGCATACTTGTGACTTGTAGTTGACTTGTTGTACTATAACACTAACATGTAACTCTTCCACAACCTTCACCATATTGGTACCATCATTTCCCCCAAATTTTCCTTAGCCTTGCGGGACTAAGACTCCCTATCACGTGGAGCCTAGCGTGACATCACTTAGGAAACCTACGGGGGTGCCTCACATGAAACCCTCAATTTGACCCGCGAGGGCCTACCAAATTAGGGTTACAAAAAAACCCTATCACTCTGCAGCTCTGAAAATTTCGCTCTTTTCTCTCACTTTCTTTGTTTCCTCAAACTTGCCATCAGATTCACCAATAAACCAAAAACACTAGACCATAGCATTCACAAGATAGATATTCAATGTAAGTGTGTGTATGTATAAGAGACTCCTTGAGGTGTTTATATATTTTTTCATAGTAACCTATTTTCTTAATCTTAGGGCATCTAGTACTTTCTTGTCACAACCACTTTACCCTTTCAATAATGATTTGTAACCAACTAAGAGCTTATTGACCATTCTTCGGGGCTTCCAACTTCACAAGGCCATATCTCCCTAACCATTAGGAGCCACGTGGTGTGCCACACATCACCAAAAATGGCATGACAAGTAATATTCATCTATTAATGTTTTTCCTGCATTTAAATTTTCCTTCATGTCCATATTCCTCAATCAACTTCAGGTATCAAAACCACATAGTCGAGGCTTCATGTAGACTTCATCAAATGCACCCATCACATATGTTCCTAACTCACCATCAATATCAACCATGTTTCTAGGGATTCCAGACTTCTAAAAGGATTGACATCAATCTCTAAGGGTTGAAATCAATGACAATGAACTATCCAACATTAAGAATGCAATTCCTACAAGTGTTGTTTGTAGTGTGTATGCTACAATTCAAATGGATCAAGTAGATGAATGGACATATTTCTTGACATCTAATATAG
Source organism: Picea engelmannii (assembly GCA_009831015.1). Lineage (NCBI taxonomy): Eukaryota > Viridiplantae > Streptophyta > Pinopsida > Pinales > Pinaceae > Picea > Picea engelmannii. Next base: position 198,123 of record ML795038.1, on the reverse strand, counting down.
TAAACCATAGTATCTTGTATGGGTCTAGAAGACATTATTGGATAATTTCATTTTTTACATGCAAGTTCAAAAGGATTTGTGTATGTACTTATCATTGTGAGTGTTCCACTTATCTATGGAAAAATTGATATAGGAAAATGAAGTTTAGTACAGAGAAACAAAAGAAATATATATAACTATGGATGTTTGTGTATATTTTTGTTTACCGTGCATACTTTCAAGTTTGAAGTGATCAATTTTTTCAAATGTTCTACCTTTTTTTCTGCTTTCAATGAGCATATGAATGTTGATTGTGAAGTTTAGCAAAAAAAATATTGTTTTTTTACTATATTGTGATTACGATTAAGCAAAACAAAATGAGACCCCTTCTATGTAATTTTTATGAGCCCAGAGAAGTTAAGCTCGGTAGTTTTTTCATGTTTAGGGAGTCTGAAAAAATGAAAAAGAAGAGTCCAGTGAGTACCTTTTTTAGAAATAGTCTAGTTGGTTCGAAAAAGGGTTAAACTTGCACCGAAAAGACGTCTATTCAAAACCATTTTAATGAGTCTGAGAAAGACAAGATCACTCGACAATCTTTTCAATTTTAAGGAGTCTGAAAAAAAGCTTAACTATGGACTCACATCCTTTTCTGAGTTTAGTCTCCTTAGCCTGAAAAAGTATAAAAGTAATTTAGGAGAAATATCCCGAGAGACGAATCTCTCGAGGCCTACATTTTTCCGCTATAATCTACAGGCTGGAAAAAGGATTAAACTCATGCCACTAGATGTTCTTCTGGACCAATTTTAACGAGTGTGAAGGAACAAGGTCACTCATCGATCTTTTCAATTTTAGGGAGTTTGAAAAGAGCTTAACTATTGACTCTAGGGGGGTTCCTTTTTCGTAAGTAATCTCCAAGTCCCGAAAAATGTGATAAACCAAAACCAAGGAGAATGTTCCTTTTTCGAAGATTTAGTCCCTCATGCCCGAACAAGGGTTAAACTTACATCTGAGAATACTCTTCTAGCGAACTAGAGTTCCTAGAGCATGCCTTTATTCGTAAAATTAGCCATCCGAACTGAAAAATTGGTAAACTATCATCGGACAGATGTGCCTTCAAATTTGAGTTTGGCGAGCGTGAAGAGCAACAAGATCACTCGGCAATATTTTCATTTTAGAGAGCTTGAAAAGGGCTTAAAGAAGACTCAAGGGGGCTACTTTTCTCAGTTAATCTAGACAAGATCGAAAAGAATAATTACAATCTCGTTGGATGTTGCTTTCAAATTTCAAAGTGATCTTAAAAGACAACAAAGCATGCTCATTAGGGAGTCCCGAGGGTAAGGCCAAGAATGATGATGAAAAAAATATTGAGGCTTCATTACATAATCATGACGGGACTAACAAGGACTCCCAAGCCTATAGTCAAAATTGAGAGCATGGATGTCAAAATGCAACAAAGGCTTTGCCTAGGGCATCCATGTAGAGGTAGGCTTTACCACCTAATTATGACACTTTTAAAGTTGCAAAGAAGGTTCCATGTCACACTTCAGTGGGCTTGATCCTAAGGCCAAATGAACCAGGAAACTGATAATGCAAAAATGCAAGTAGGGAAAAATCTAACCTATATGCCAATTTCGAGGTCAATAATTGTCAGAACGGATCGATACAATGAACAAATTTCAAACAAAATGTCTCCAAGATCCTGTATATAAGGCCAATAACACTCATCCAGAATTTAATAAATCTACTACAGATAGAAAATTCAGAAATTAAGAGGTGTTATTGAATACAAAACTTGAAAACAACAAACCTGGACTATACAATATGTACAAGGTACTACACAGCCTTATGGCTCATGCGTGGTAGTAGTTCAGGTAGAGCCCGCTGCTAGGCTCTGACCAAGAGTCTCTTCGATAATCAACCTGGAAAGTCTCCCAAAAGGGAAGAAAACACAAACCATGGTGTAAGTCTTCCCATGGTATAGAAACCGTAGTCATGGCTTCAAGGATAGCCTCATCTAAAGGCAATTCAAAATTTGATAAATCACGCAAACGAGGAGGGTCGACAGACCCAAAGGGTGAAGTAAACTGACCATATTCCATATGATGATGGAAGTTCTGGTCAGGGTTGGCAAAGTCTATCAGGGAAGAATCACAAGCATGAGGGCTTGAGGATCTACAAACAGTGAGATCAAACTCAAAAGGGGACTCAAGATCACTTAGACCAAGAGCGGGAATCAAGGGCTCCCATGCCCCCATTTGATAAACCAATGGATCAATTTTTGAGACCAAGTCTTGAGAATGAAAACATGATTGCATAGGTTCCTTCTCAAAAGCAATTGAACACTGAGGATAAGATGCCACATAATTAACCCATGGTGGGGTAGATTCTATGCGAACACAAGGAACATATAAAGGGGAAGCTTGAACTAACGTTGAATTAGGATGGTGATTATCAGATGTCAATTGGTCGATAGTGACAATTCTTCCATTGTGAGGGAAATGCATCACTCGGAAGAGCGTAGTGATCCGGATTATTTTCGGCACGAAATGAGAGCGGAGGTATAACACAGAAATATTTAGAGATATTGTAAGAGAGACAACAATATAACAGAGATATAGAGGAAATAAACAAGATTCATAGATATACAGTAATACACGATTTCTATTAATGAAATAAATGTACAGAGACTATAAAAGTACAGAGTGAAAGACTCGCTAGAATGGTGGCAGCTTATCTCTGAGAAGAAATGTGATGGCTACTCGCATTCGCAAGAAGATGATTATTACAATGAGGCTCTAAGGGCCTTTTTAACATAAGTAAAATCCAAAACCCTAACCCCAGAAGATGAAAATCCAAAAGGTTTGTGGGCCCCGATGGGGGTAGTTGATACGTCAACTTCCCAGGGGCGTAACTTTTGCATACGATCTTCGTTTGGGGTGCTCAATAGATCGTTGGAAAGATCTATCAAGAACTAAAACTTTTGGGTGAGAAACATGATCTACGATCCATGTTGCTCCCCATTTTCTCAAAAAACATCGTTTAGGCCCTCAAAATGGCCCCGGAAGTTAAAAAATGCTAAAAATAGTAAATTACCAAAATTGCCAAAAACATGTTTTGGGCCAGTTAGAGAAGGTGGGTGGCCACCAATATCCACTGGGATCAATCCTCCCTCCTTAGGAAGAAATGGTCTCCATTGCGTTGAGTTCCCAAGGGAGAGGGGAAAGAGATTGTTGAATCTGAATCTTGGTGAGTTGCTTGCCTTGTTGAAATCGTCACGTTGCTTGGTTTGTTGAAGGTCATCACGAACCTATGGCTGGAAGGGTTGGACCTTTTTAACCTGTCTGGTTACATGAGATGACTGTGTGTAGAAGGAATCTTTGTGCTTTGTTGCAACCTTGTCAACTTGCTTCTGGTGGATAGAAGGTGCTTGGGTCGAGGCTGTAGTGGTTGCAGTATCCTTTTGTTCCCCTTTTGAACAGATTGTAGAGAAGATGAATTTTGTAGTATGAGATACTACCTTGCGATACTGTTTATGTGGGGCAGTAGTTGGAACTACCTCTGGTATCCTGTAGAGATGACCCCCCGGAGTAACAATGACACTATGGGGTCGAGACTCATAGATAGCATGGCGTTTCCACATATATGGTTGGCCCAAGAGAACATCACAAACATCCAGTGGGACAACATCACATAATACCTCATCCTTGAAGGGTTGAATGCCGTATGACAATCGACACTACTGGATGACACGAAGATCTCATCCTTGGCGAAGCCACCCGATGTTGTATGGTTGCAGGTGTGGTGTTGTTGACAATCCCAACTGTTTGACGACCTCTATTGAGATGAGGTTCTTCTGGCTTCCACTATCAACAATAAAATGCAATGGGGTCCCCTTCACCCACATCTATGAATGAAAAAGGTACTCCCCCTCTTCAGGATCTGTTGGTTCTTCTAGTTGAATTGTTACAGTCGCAAAAATAGCAATGGGGTCTATGTCGATGATATTTCTTTTCCCATTATTTTCATAATCAGATTCTGAATCAGGGTTCGGCTCCTTGTCTTTGATATCGGCCACCAATGACTGTTTTGAGCGACATTCATTGGTGTTGTGCCAAGGGATTTTGTGTAAATCGCACCATTTTCCGGTGTCCTTCTTTGTCTTCCCGTGACCCTTCTTTTCTTGTGTCTTGGACTGGTTTTTGGGAGACTGTTTGTTAGGGTTTTCTTTGTCATACTTTGGTTGTTGCAGATTTGCAGACCCAAATTCCTGTTTGTTCTAGTTCTTAAATTTATGCTCGATTTTAACAACATATTGATAAGCAGCACCAAGTAATGAGATGCCCAAAAAATCCATTTTAGTCTGGATGTATCTGTGTAGAGCCCCATGGTATTTCAGAACCAAATGTCGCTCGGAGTCTTTGATACCCAGCTTGGTGTGCAAGGTATGGAAGGTATTGGTGAACTCCATAAATTCTTGGCCCCTCTCTTGCCGCAGTGTGGTCCATGTCATGTACTGGTCCTCATAGTTGCCAATAGGGTAATATTGTTCCTTTACCGCATCCACAAAAAAATCCCAAGTGGGCTCGGCCCCATATATTTCAGACTCCTTTGTGGAACTTTGATCCCAGTAAGTTTCCCACCAATGTTTGACATGGGGGAGAGCCTTAAGGAGTGCGAAGGTAATATTTTCCTTGTCGGAAAAATTATGAACGGAAAAATAACCTTCTAGCAGATTTAACCATTTATCTAGGGCATCTGCATCTATTTGACCTTCAAATACGGGAATATCAAAATTAACCTGTACCTTGAAAGGCGAGGTGCCTCCAAAGTGGTTGCTTGATGAAGATGTGCCTGATGCTATCGGGAGGCGTTGAAGGATGTGGGAAAAATTCTCCATCAATTCGTCCCTTTGTCGCGTGAGAGCTTGCTCAAGAAACAAACTGATAGGATCGCCTACTCCGTCGTTTTTATTTTCTTCCGCCATTGAGGGTTTCTTAGGTGTGTGAGAGTAGTTTTCTTCAAGAGAGACAAGATCAAGACCCAACTTGCTATACTCAGACCTCGTGGGGGCCATGCACTGAACACTATCAAGAGCAGCCTTCTCTGATACCACTGATCCAGATTATTTTCGACACGAAATGAGAGAAGAGGTATAACACAGAAAAATTTAGAGATATTGCAAGAGAGACAACAATATAACAGAGATATAGAGGAAATAAACAAGAGTCACAGATATACAATAATACACGATTTCTATTAATGAAATAAATGTACAGAGACTGTAAAAGTACATAGTGAAAGACTCACTAGAATGGTGGCAACTTATCTCTGAGAAGAGATGTGATGGCTACTCGCATTCACAAGAAGATTATTATTACAACGAGGCTCTAAGGGCCTTTTTAACATAAGTAAAATCCAAAACCCTAACCCCGGAAGATGAAAAGCCAAAAGGTTTGTGGGCCTTGATGGGAGTAGTTGATACATCAACTTCCCAGGGGCATAACTTTTGCATACGATCTTCGTTTTGGGCGCTCGATAGCTCGTTGGAAATATCTATCCGAGAAATACAAGTTTTGGGTGAGAAACATCAATTTATGATCCATGTTGCTCCCCATTTTCTCAAAACACATCGTTTAGGGCCTCAAAATGGCCCCAGAAGTTAGAAACTGCTAAAAATAGTAAATTACCAAAATTGCCAAAAACATGTTTTGGGCCAGTTGGAGAAGGTGGGTGGCCACCAATATCCACCTGGATCACATAGACACCATGGAGTTCATAGCATATACATAATCACACCCGAGAAGCATATTGTAATCTAAAGGGATTTGCACCACTATAACATCGACAAGGACAGTCTTCCCACCTAATGAGATAGGAAACTGAGGAAGAACCCCCAAATATTCTCTAGGACATCTGTCAAAAGAAAAAAACTCATGTGAAGCATACACAAGCTCGGGAGAACCCAAAGCTTGCCAAGTTGAGGAGGATAAAATACTTATGAAGGCTCCTTCATCTACAATACATTGGTAAATGTTATTTGAATTAACTTGAACCCTTATTTGAAAGGGTGCATAAGAAGGAAGATGAGGCTCAACAAGGTCATTCCAATCAAAGGAAACCATCCTAGGGCTTGGAGGGGGTGTGCTCGAAGTGAGCGAAATTCCCCCTTGTTTTGAAAGTATTGAACTGGAAATGCTAAAAACATGGTCGGTAGATGCATCACTCCCCAAGAGAAGAGTGGGATCAGCCAAAGATTGCATCGACATGACCACTTTAGTAGACTCGACACTCTCCAAGAGAAGAGTGGGATCAGCTAAAGATTGCATCGACGTGACCACTTTGGTAGACTCAACACTCTCCAAGAGAAGAGTGGGATCAGTGGAAGATTGCATCGGCGAGACCACTTTCTCAACCACTGGTTGAATAGGATGAGAGACAACATGGTCTAAAGGCACATCATCCCCTAAAATAGAAGTGGGATCGATCGAATATTGCATCGGCACGACCACTTTCTCAACCACTAGATGAATAGGTTGTGATGAAACCTCAGAGTACTCATAATTAGAAGAGCTTGCAGATAGGGACCACAATCTTATTACCTATGGAAGGTCAGGGAATAAATGAGTAAGGTGATCTCCCTTGCAAAGATTACAAGGGAACTTAGGCTTACGTCCTATCCCTCTAGGTTTCTCAACTGAATCAATACCCCTACCATGACTAGAAGTAGTTGGTTGCACATCTCCAACATGACTTGCAGAGGTTGGTGATTGATCGATAACATGACTCGTAGAGGCTACAGACCTATTACCAGTATGACTAGTAGTGACTAGACTTTTTCCCCCTGCATGACTTGCATAGGTTGGGTGTTGGTCTTAAACATGACTTGTAGAGGTTGATGACCTATCTCCAACATGACTTGCAGATATTGATTGTTTACCCCCAGCATGACTTGCAGAGGTTGGGTGTTGGTTTTCAACATGACTTGCAGAGGTTGATGACCTATCACCAACATGACTTGCAGAGGTTGGTGATTTAATTTTCTATTCTTCCTCTTTATATTTCGTTTAAATTTTTGGTTACTAGTAGTTATACTTTCACCAGAAAAGGAAGAAGGAGGAGGAGGAGACTTTGCTGACAAAGGAACATCAACATGATGCCCATGACATAAGGTAATTAACTAAGAAGCATCAAGAGTGTTCGGGACATTTGGAATGGTACCCAACCAAACCGGTAGTCTCACATTCAACCCAAGAATGTATAAAGTGGCCATCAAAGGGACACACACATTTTCGAAAAAAAGGAAAAGAACAATAATCCTCTTTTGAAGGGGTTCCTTTGTTGGTATCATCGAGAAATTTAGTCATGAATATTTTATGCATAGGTTCTCCCCTTGCGGGATCATTCAAGTCCATAAAAGTCTCACACACTAACTCTGGAAAACCAATGTTATCAAAAACAATGCCTATATAGAGCAAGCTCCACGTTTCTAAGAAGAAGACTGAAAAGTCCTCATGACTGAAAAAGTGGGTGGTCTAACACCTTAGGTCAGAGACCCAAAGCAATGACTAACTAACTCACTATGGAAAACTAGGGAGCACAGAGCACACAAAAATTTCCTAAAGGCAAATCAACCAGACAACTAACTAGTGGGAAGGACAGTTATGCCAATCAACACTAGAGCAACTTATCGGTACAAGTGCAACTTGAACACGGAAGCACCCTCTGGGTATAATATGAAAAGTGTGATTCAACTTTCACCCTAGGTACCGCGGTATACCCTCGTAGTCACCTGTGTAAGTCCATAAAATATAAGCAACTAGGTTGTTCGCTCGCAGTCAGTCACCAAGTGGGTACAGTCGATAGTCAAGAAGATCATAATGAGGAGGATAACAACTCTGAAGCCCTTCAGGGTATCGAAAGAAAATAGTATGGAAGACAACTAGGGATATAGAACATATTCAAGGTCCATGAAGCTCCATAGGAAAATGTGATCGGTATTGTTCTCGAGAAAGACCCTCAATATACAATATCCACTACGTTTAGTCCAGCTTTGGAGGGGTTATCTCCTCTTCCTTTCCTCACATGAACTTGTGTTTATCCCCTGTGTTAGAGGGGGGTCCCGGCTAAATCTTACGACACTAGACTTAAAGCACTCCCTAACCCAAACTCCAATGTTTGATTTAAAGTGGCCTTGAAGAGTTTCATCTTCACACCTAATTCAAGGCCCTAAAACCCTAAATTAGTTTGTGAACCTTACAGATAGAAAATTCTAATGTATTTTAGATTAGGCGTTATTTTTTAAGGCTTGGTTTACTCAAAAGGTATGATAGTGAGACTAATGGTGTTATAAAGAGACGAATAAGGAGGAGAGATTTAAATTACTTGAAAGAAAAATTACTTCGAATTTAAAATCAAATTTTGTAACTAACTCTTTGTAAATTCAACTTTTCTAACTGATATTTCAAGATCTTGTAAATAAAGAAATTCTAAAACTTGTTTTCACTTGACTACAAACTACTTATGTTTCAGGAAATCAAGAAGGAATTGAACATAAAGACTCTTTTTCCTTTTTCAAATAACAACTTTAACTAGTTTACCAAACTAAATGCAAGAAAATGAAACTCTTTTTTTTTGAACCACTTTAAAGAGAAAAAACTAAAGTAAATTTTTTGTTATAAAGTGTTCTTGTTTTGGGCAGGTACTCATACAGCTTCATATCTCTTCTACTACCTTGAGCTAGACCAATCTTTAGGTGATCAAGAGAGGGGGCAATCAGCTTACTACTATACTTGCTACTTTGATCCCTTTAGGCCACTAGGGAAGCCTCCCTTTTGGTGGACCTCTTCTATCACTAAAATGAGGGAAGTTCTTACAAACGTGGCAATGGTAGAATCTTCCATAGTTACATAAGATTTGGGTTACTTGTGGTGGGATTTTCACAAGTACAAATCCTGCAATAACATGACTCTTACACTAAGCCATGGTCTTTGATGATTTCCCTTTACTAGAATGGAAAATATTTATGCAATTCTCACAATTTCACTTCATGAGATTCAGAAGAACATACATGGAAAATACCACATTCAAACCCAAGGGTTGCATTGGATCTAGTGAGATAAACATCAGTGCACATAAAAATAAAAAATGAATCCTACTTTGCACTAATGTTACAAGAAACCACAATCAATTCTATGTTGTATATGAGAAGTGACACTCAAAGCAATGCAATAGAGAATTGTTTTATGAATTTTTAGGAGTGAACTATCTAGTAGAACACCATAGATGCCCAACTTCTTGCCCCAAAATAGTATTGACCAGAATTTTCTCTTGTCCCATGACAAAATCGATCATGTCCACACTTGCAAACAGAAGTTGTAGTTGCAATCTTTTAGGGAAACAAATACGAATATTGTTTGCAGGGCAGTATAACAAAGATCAAGGGAAATAAAAGCATGTTATGTATTTGTGTGGAGCCATTCATCATACAATGTGGTTGGGAAACCTTGCTAGTATTCTTATGCTCCAAGGACACATATGTATCTTGTATTGAATTAGTTCTAAGTATTAATCAAATAATATTCTCTTCTTCATTGTATTCTCTAGTGTCCATTACTAGACTGAGAGTATCAGGCTCGCCTCTTAGAGTATCTTTGATGCATTTGGCTCTTAGTAGAGGAGGTTTATGTTGATATTTGTAGCAACTCAGCCTTTCTATCCCTTTCTAAATCTTCTACTCCAACATATTCAATATTTCTTTTTGGTTTTTTTTCCTCTTTTGAAAAGGAGCAATTAGCAATGGTAATGTGCAAGGACAAATCCTATAGAAATATTTACAATTTTTTGTCTGACTATTTGAAATATTGGTCTGGGTTAGTTATTTAGATTTTTCTTATGAAATACCTAGGCCAATTATCTTAGGTCTAAATAAGGAACAATGGACATTGGAGTGTTTCGTTTACAATAGATAAGCTTTGTGCAACAGATGCTAGGGACAATGAAGATTGTTGTGAGGCGGGTACTGTCACTTGTGAGCTTTTTGGTTGCTCTTGTTTTGGTTGTTCCTGTAGAATCAATTCTAAGTGTTCTCTATCTTCTCACCTCCACAACATTATACACAAAAATCCATGTCTTCAAACATGGCCAACCATTATTTTCTTTCCTTTTTTTATTGACTGATATTCCTTTTTCTCGAACTCCCTCTAGCGCATGAGACGCATGGTAGTAAAGCTTACTTGATATGATGGGATAAGTCTGAAAGATGAAATCTTGAAATAATTAGGTCTGAAATCTTACTTGATATAATCAGAGACAAGACCTTCTGATATTTCCTGCCCTCAAATGAAATGGTTATCCTTTCCCTATTATTTTTAAGTAAGAGTCTTTACTCAATATTTTTCTTTAGGAAATACTATTTCTATGAAGGAAATACTCTTTCTATGAGCATTGATAGAATATCAAATCATCCCCATCATCTCCATGTTAATTCAAAAATGATTTTCTTTTATATTGTGAATAGCACCAATAGAGCATCAAAATATAATGGAGAAGTTGGTGCTGACCTCCCACAATGCTTCTTGGGGATAGGGGTTATTGCCTCATGATTGGTTGCTCCATTGATACCAGTGAGGAGGCCTTTCCAACTATATTATCTCTGGTCTTGCTTCCCAACAGAGGAAGGCGTAGCTGACAAGACCTTGCAATCCAGTACGATACATTGTTACAATACGGCGCAATTGTAAAGATTCAATCGTAAAGAATAGAGAGTTTTATATAAGTGAGAGATTATATATGGTCATATACATTCAGATAAGTCAATCCTCCCTCAGACAAGTAATTCATCCCAATTACAAAGAGATACAACTCCTATCATACAAATAAGTACTCCTTGTCATACGGGGAAGTACTCCCTTAGACAAGTAAGTACTCCCTATCTTATTAATGAAAAAATAGAAGTACTTGCCTCATGAATTACAAGTATATACAAGGTAAGGAAAGAGACATACCAATACATACAAGTAAGGATATATAGTTCAAAGAATAAGTTGGATTACTTGCCATAAGAGTGAGTATAAGTTGAAGTAGTTTCCTTATGGGAAAAGGTTCTTGCCTTATGATTTGTCAAAATTAGGTCCTAGTAATATATCTCCAAATATCATCTTACAAAGCACATGGACCCAACCAAGTATCTATCATTCATGATCCATTGGTCTATTCGACAAGGAACCCACTTCTCGTAGATGGGAAAGATCCTAAGCCAAATTCCTCCAGGCTAGAGGTAGTGTCTTCTTCGAGAATTGAATTCATTTTTTTTGTATCTAAACCAAATCATTGTTCTCTTTTTATTCATTATCCTTCTCTTGAGTCCATTGACTAAGATAACAAGAACCTTTTTTTCCCTCTTCTTGAATGATCTTTTTGGGAAGTGGGAGATTGATCACACCTGTTCATCTTGCAAGAAAGATATTATATGAATAAGATTGTTAGGGGATTGATCAACTTGACTCCATGAAAGTGGCTTCAGAGCATTTGATATTCAACCTTGGTCAAGTGAAGAGAAATTTTTTATGGGCCCGAGCGGCTCGCTCCGGTGAGTGATCCTTGTGCATGAAAAATCACATGTACAGATCAGGGTTCACTATTATGGGATCAATGGAGTAATTAAGGTGATTGTGTTGGGTAATGGGGTGGAACACGACATGAAAATAGAAAACACAGTATTGCAAATAATCGAAGAGGAACCAAAAATTTTTGAAGATGAAGGGTGGTGTCTAAAGACATCATTACAACACTTCAGCAAATCACATTGTGATCAAAATATCATAGTACATATTGGATTTCGATCGCCATGATTAAAATGACCCAAGGGATCTACTTTTTATAGCCTCGATCTAACTAATTTCCATAGATCCGAAAGATCTTGTCCACATGTAACTATCAACTATTAGAATTGACTCCGCCAAATTCACATTATCGATTTAGCACGACAAGGATTCTTGACCCGACCGCCTATGTGTCCAACTCGTAGTTGATTGTTGGGTTGGTAGAACTACCGTCCAACTATCTTCGACTATTGGTTGATTGTCTGACCGAAAAGCATGTCGACTACTCGACCAATTGATGTAGTGTTTTGGTCGATCCTTCGATCCACTATATCCAGATGTTGGTCGACCTCTCGATCAACTAAACCTAGGAGATGTGTGATGAACCATCAATGTTTGATGTTCCGACAACCCCCCCCCCCCATCATCACACATCTTTGGAGATTTAGAAGGTGAAATTACGTCATTATGACAACCCCCCCCCCTCCCCCAATAATTGCAGCTTCCTGAAGCCCAAGCATTGTGTGGAGCTTGATAAATATGGCTTTAGCTAAAGGTTTGGTGAAGATATCAACAATTTGATCATTTGTTCTGTAGTATTCAAGAGAGACAACGTTCTCATGAACCGTCTCAAATAGTGAGCATAGAGTTCAACATGCTTCATCTTATTGTGGGAAACATGATTGTCAACAACATGTATAGCACTTTGGTTATCAATGTAGATTGTAGTCGAGGTCTGAACATGAAGGCCAAATTCTCCCATAAGTTGGTGAATCTATACTGCTTCAATTCATTCTTGAATGACGCCATGATACTTTGCTTCCATAGTCAACAAAGAGACTACTTTATGTTTCTTGCACAACCACACCAATGGTCCAGTGCTATAGCGAAACACAACCAGAAGTGGACTTCCGATCATCATTGTCACCAGTGTAGTTGGAGTCGGTGAAGTCGAGCATTTGAACTTCGACAATACTTGATAGCAAAATGAGCGGTACCCTTGAGATAGTGGACAATTCGTTTGACAGATTTCCAGTGACTTTCTTTAGGGTCCTGCATAAACCGAGAAACCACACTAACAGTAAAGAAAATTCCAGATCGACAATGAGTAAGATAAATAATATTGTCGATGAGTTGTCGATAAAGAGTAGCATCGACTGCGGATGTTGAAAAGGTTTCGGTAAGCTTTACACCAAACTGAAAAGGAGTAGCACAAGGCTTGCAATCAGCCATCTTCAAACGTGTCAATAGATCCATCACATAATTAGACTGAGAAATGAAAAAACCATCACAAAGTGGTAATACTTTAAGACCCAAAAGTAATGCAAAGAACCAAGATTTGTCATGTCAAAGGAGTCAGCAAGTTGTTTCTTCAATCTAAGGATGAGATCATTATTATTGTCAATAATGAATAAGTCATCTACATATACAACAACAATCAAGGTGTCTCCATTGGTATGAAGTATATACAAGTTGTCATCAGATTCACAACATTTGAAACCAAGTCGAAGAAAGAATTTGTCAATCTTGGCATACCAAGCTCGGGGACCCTGCTTCAAATCATAAAGCAACTTCTTGAATCGACAAACCAAATTTTAATCTATCACAAAACCAAGTGGTTGTTCCATGAAAATTTCTTCAAACAGATCTCCATGAAGAAATGTTCTCTTCACATCCATTTGTGATGGATTTTCCATCCAAAACGAGCAGCAAGGGAAAGAATGAGTCAAATAGAGATCATCTTTGCAACAAGGGCAAATGTTTCAATGTAGTTGATTCCTTCTCGTTGAGAAAATCCCTTCACAATGAGGCGTGATTTATGTCGCTCAACAGTACCTTCAAAGGTAAATTTGGTTTGATAGACCCATCGACACTTCACAATGTCCTTCCCTTGCAGTTGGGGAACTAAGTCCCAAATATGATTCTTAAACAAATAATCAATTTATCTTTGCATGGTCTGCTCACATTCAAGTCATCCTTCAACATATGAATAGGCAACAGGATTACACAAGTCATCAAGAAAACACTGGTATGTTGCTTTTAATTTTGAGTTTGTCGTCTGGAGGAGGCATCTCAAGAAGCTTCAATTGTCTTGGCAACCCCTCTGGGTAGACAAAAAATAGGTGAATTACAGTTCACTTCAGCAGGTCGATTAGAAGTCGGAGGGTCGTCAGTCAACGAACCAGTCGAAACAGAGAACAATGGACTAGTCGACTCAAAGGTCGACGATCTAGTAGAAACAGGAAGAATGTTCGACTGTCTAGTCGAAGGACTAAACTATGGAACAGAAGAGATAGTGTCGGAGACAACATCAAAGGGATCATTCTGCAGCAATCCAGGGGAGGCATTTAACAACTTAATGCCAGAATACTTCTCATCAAACCGTACATTTTTTCTAATAATGATTTGTCGTTTGACAGGGTCAAACAATCAATAGGGTTTTGACTCTTCAAAGTAGCCCATCATGATGTAAACATGATTCTTTGCATCCAACTTCTTTCTAAAATAATAAGGAATACGAGCCCAAGAAACACATACAAACACACTGAATTGGTTGGGTGAAGGCTTCTTCTCATACCATCGCTCCACTAGATTCATGGAAGGAACATCTCTAGTTGAGATGTGATTGAGTAGATAATTTGCACAATACACTACTTCCACCTAGAAGCGAGAGGGAACATATTTAGCCTACAAAAGACGTCTAGCCATTTTTACTAATGTCCAATTCTTTCATTTTGCAACGCCATTCTATTGTGGTGTGTGAGGAATCGACTATTGCCAGTCAATACCAGATCGAAGCAAGTATTCTTCAAAAGGTTGATTGACATACTCACCACCATTATCTGATCTTGATCATTTGATGGATCAACCACATCGTTTTTCAGCAAAGGCCCAAAACTCCTTGAACTTTTCAAAGACCATGTTTTTATTCTTCAAAAAGTAAATCTATGTAAAGCAAGAGAAATCATCAATAAAAGTCAAAATATACCTTGCACCTGCCAGTGAAGGTAGATTGATACAGCAAAAATCACTTTGAACTAGATCCAATAGGTCCAGTGCTTGCCATGCTTTGCCAAAGTTGAATGGTGCATGATGATGCTTCCCAAGCACACAGCCCTTACAAACTCCTTCATAAGGAAACATCTTTGGTAAACCAACAACCATGTTCTAAGTTGTCGATACCTACAGACTCTGGAAATTTAGATGTCCAAGTCGCTCATGCCAAATTTGATTTCTCTCATCTGTGTGAGAAATAAGTACGAATGATTCAGTGTCAGGTCGATTTGTGTCACAAAATTTGTACAAATTGTTCGTCAAGTTGAGAATCCCGCCAACAACAATCGACATGTCTTTCTTCAAATCACAAACATGAATCGATCCAACCAAAATTCCAAAATCTTATTTGTCTGTGTTAGTACATATTAGCACTGAGGTTTGGCACATGATAGACGTCGACAATCTTCCCATGTCGACAAGCAACATCACCCTGACCAACAACATCCAAAGCAAAATCATCAACAGCATAAATTTTCCTCTCCTTAGCTTCATCCAACCACGTGAACAAGGAGGTATATTTAGCCATGTGATGAGTGCACCCAGAGTCTACTACTCATTCATTCTGCATAGAATGACACAACAAGGCCTGAGAAGTCCTGACTTGGAAGGTGAAATTATCAACGGGTCGACATACAACTGACACGTCTCCTTCAAGGCGTTTAACCACCTCCTCTAAATTGTTTCGTTTCTTATAGAAAACTTTCTCCACATGTCCAATTTTTCCATAGTACTGACATGTTTTCTTCTTTCAACTTCGTTCAGGTGAATTTGTTTGTCTCTACAATTTCTAGTCACAGTATATAGGTTTCCGTGTAGAGGCATCAAACCCTACTCTATCCCTGGTATCCATCTTACTCTTTCCCTTGAGCAATTGGGCATGGTGCTTACCACCAATCTTGTCTTCTTCAAGCAGTTTGTGTTGATCAGTAATTAAAAGACCACAGAAAGCTTCAAAGGTGTAATCCTTACCATCTTCCTTGTGTTCTTTCCAATTGGTGTGAAAATTTGACACGAACATGAATGGTATTCTCAAGTTCATCAAGGCCAGTTTGATGAGTTGTCCATCCTTCTTTTGACAGTTTTTTCCACATTCACCCAATTTCAACCAAAGTTCTTTGACATGCACCAAATAGTCCTCTATTATGTCAAAAGAATGATGATCGAAAGAGATCAATTCTTTCTCTAACTGCATGATGTGACTCTCGTCAACTCCGTCGAACGGCTTTAGCTTCTTCCAGACTTGATGAGGACAATTAATTCCACTGAGGTGAAATTGAATCTCCCGTGAGATGTAGGTCATGATGACCCCTATAGCCTCATCCTTCTTGCCATCAACAATGAACTTTGTCTGGCCATCTTTTAGATTTGGAATCGCAACCTTCTTATACTGCCACAGTCCTCTGCTCTTTAGCAGGGTTTCCATATCTAGTGCCCATACTACATAATTTGATCCATTCAGAACAACAGGATCAATCTTCTAATCCATCTTCAATATCTGAACAGAAAATGGTATGTTTCAATAAGTTCAATCAGGGAACCACCGGCCCAAAGTCAATCACACAACAGATCTAACTCGCCAAGGTTTGTAGTTAACAGGTCGAGGTTTTAAACCATTAACTCTTATACCATGTTGGGGAATAGGTTGGAACACGACAGAAAGAAGAAAACACAATATTGCAAATAATCGAAGGGGAACAAAAAAAATTGAAGATGAAGCATGGTGTATAAGGACATCGTTGAAAAACTTGAGCAAAGCACACTGTGATCAATACATCACAAGTGCATATTGGATTCCGATCCTCCGATCGTCATGATTAAAATGACCCAAGGGGTCTGTTGTTTATACCCTCAAGATCTAACTGATTTCCATAGAATCCAGAAGTTCTTGTCCACATGTAATTGTCGATTATTAGAGTTGACTTCACCAAATCTGTACTATCGAGTCAACTTGACAAGGATGCTTGACCCAACTGCACACGTGTCCAACTCGTATTCGATTGTTGGGTTGGTCTATCCACCACCCGACTATATTCGACTATTGGTTTATTTTTCGACCGACCAACACATCGACTATTCAATCAACTGATGTAGTGTGTTGGTCAATCGCTCGACCAACTATATCCAAATGTTGGTCAACCTCTCGACCAACTGAACCCAAGGGATGTGTGATGAACCATCAATACTTGATGTTCCAATAGATTAGGCTTGAATAGTCAAATTCAAATATGAGCCATGTTATTCGGGGTTGAGTTAGGTACTTTCGAGCCCTATTATCGCACAAACTAGCACTTATTGAGCTAAAGTCCAAAAGAACAAGTGAAACCCTGCGTAACTAAGAGGGAAGGACATTGTCACCTCACCAACCCTCTTTCACTTCAAGCCATCTCTCCTTCAGCTCAAGGTGCTTTTCATGGATTAATTTTGATAGGACTTGGGGAAAGGGAGCTCAAAATGGTGTGGAGAGTGAAGTCTAGACAAAAAAAATTGGTAAGATTTAGCATATAAAAGAAAGTAGTTGGAGATCTAGAGGACAATGTCTTTTCATTGGGCATATGGAGTCAATGTAGCACTTCAATGGAGGCCAAGAGAAAATGAATACTTAAAGGTCTATCCTAGGATTATCACCTCATAAGTCTAGGTCAACCTTCTAGGAAATCACACCCCAAAGTTTATCCCCTCATAAACCCTACATGTCATCCTATTTCTTCAAGAACTTCTAACACAAGATCAAGTGCAACTAGGTCAAATCCTAGAGTTTATCCCCTCATAAACCCTAGATTCCAACCTCAAAGACAAGATTAGGGGGATGTCCCCTCACAATCTGTAATCTTGACCTTGTATGCTTCAACAAGAAGGGGATGACCACTCTCAATCCTTCCTTAGGGTTTCTAGCAAAATTATTCAAGGAAACAAGATAACAAGCAACTTATCACCCCTTTGATAAAGCATTCACTTAAACACCATGAAAAACATATATACTTGGAAAAGACCACTTATTAAACCAAGTTGTTATGTATGAAGAAAAACCTAGTTTCACGAAACATCCACCAAAATAAGAAAAACATCCACTAAATCACCCATTAATGTAATTCCTTATTCCTCCATGCAAAACACCAATCCAAGCCCAAAATTCTCCAAGAAATTTCAGACCTCTTAAGGGATTTCTCTAGCAAGTTGTTGAGTTCAAATGAGAGGAAGTTCCTCTGTATTTATATGGGAAAGACTCAACCTCCTTTGACAATAAGATAATTATTTTCTAAAAGCTAAAATCTCCTATTCTAGCCTATGGAGGGGGAAAAGGCCCTCTTCACTAATTAAATAATCTAAAATATACAAAATAGGGTTTTTTCATGCCACATGTTCAGAAAATAAGGGGAAAAAGCCTTCATAATTGAGACACATAATAAAAAATTCTCCTTTCCCATAGCATCCAGCCTCCAAAGGCCCTTCCATGTTGAATTGTATCACAAGGAAATCAAACAAACCCCCCTAACCTTCTCATTGAGTTTTCTCCAAATGTATAAGTAAGGTTCCAAAGTGGGCTGCCCAGCGTCTAAAGTCTTGCCAAGTGTACAAATCACACCAATATCATTCCCCCAAGCAGATGTGGACCAACACTTAACCTTCACAAACCATTCAAGGCTGCCAAAAAAACCTTTTATGTATACATACACAGGTCGGCTCTCAAATTCAAATTCAAAAGGTGACTTCAAATGTCTAAATCTGAAGTCGGCTCACCAAATCAGCATTAAAATATTCCATAGGTCGGCTCACCAAATCAGCATTAAAACATTCCAAAGGTCAACTCAAGTAATCCTCACATATACAGGTCAGACCTGACCTAATTTATAGGTCGGCCATGGTAACACACCCACTACAGAATTCAAAAATTTTCTGCCTTCTTCATCTTTTCTCCGATGAATAGAATTCCCCGAATCCCTATGGGACTTGATATAGACCCTGCCATACCTTATCCATACTCATATGATCGGCGACTATGACCACAGGTCTTACCGGAGAGGTGCTCCCGGCTTTTGCGATTCGGAAAAATCGTGATGCATGTTCTCCCTTGTTCATTTCGGGGTTTCATCCATCAGAATTTCGTGTCTAGCGAACACGAGGAAAAATGACCCTTGGAGATCCCAGGTACCAAAACACCGAAACACCAAAACCAAGTGTGCTATTCCATTTCGGGACTCCGCCTATCAGGATTTCATGATATGCAAGGACAGGAGGATTTCTCATCCGGGTCTCCTGGAAGCTGAAACTGCAAAACATCATAACTTGTCCATGCTCTATCATTTTGGGATGTCACAAGTCAATATTTTGGGATTCGTGAGGACAAGAGACTGGCCTCCAGATATCTCGAGTACCGAAACACTGGAACATTAAATTCTAGTCATGCTATACTCATTTCGGGGTTTCATACTTCAAGATTTCACGATATGTCATGACAAGAGGATCTTACCCTTAGGTATCCCAGATGTTGAAACATTGAACCACCGTATCTCATCCGCGCTACTATCATTTCAGGGTTTCATCCATCGGAATTTCACAACATGCGAGAATCATGAGGTCTCGCACCTAGGTTACCCAGAAGCTGAAACTTTGAAACACTGAACTTTGAAATGCACTATACTATTTCGGGATTTCACAAGTCGGGATTTCAAGACTTGCGAGTGCAAGAAGACTGACCCTTGGGTTTCTCAGTTTCCAAAACACTGAAACACCAAGGCTTACCCACGCTATACCTTTTCACGATTACACCCATCGGGATTTTGGGACTGGCGAGTACAAGGGAATACACCCTTGAGTATTTTGATTTCCGAAATGTTGAAATATCATAACATGTCCGCGTATTGTCCTTTCGAGATTACACCCATCAGGATTTTGGGACTGGCGAGTACAAGGGAATACACCCTTGAGTATTCCAATTTCTGAAATTCTGAAATATCGTAACATGTCTGCGTATCGTCCTTTCGGGATTACACCCATTGGGACTGGCGAGTACAAGGAAGCTCGCACTTAGGTACCCCAGGTGCCGAAACACCGAAAGGTCCTAACCCCTCCACACGCTGTTAGTTTGGGTTTTCGTGAATCAGGTTTTGGGACTTGCAGATACAAGGGAGCTCGCCCTTAGGATATTTCGAATGTCGAAATATTGAAATATAGGGATTTAGCCATACGTTGTTATTTCAGGATTTCGCATATCAGGATTTCGGGAGTCGTGAGGACAAGGGTTCTTACCCTCTGATCTCTCGGGTGCTGAAAAGCCGAAACGCTTACCAGTTGCCACATATATTCTACAGCTGGATGGTCCAGGTATTCCCATGGGTCTTGAAATCAACAGTCTCAATTTCTTTACAACTTACGAAGGTAAAAAGGGGTCGAGGCATTAACGCCTGCGTTCCTTCATCGAATTTAACGGTCGTGACAGACCTTAGATCCTCCAAAAGGATCTCAATCGTGCATTTAGCAAGAGGAAGGGTATCCTGGGAGCCAAACCACCGAAAGGTTCTTAATTCATCCCCATGCTATCATTTCGAGATTTCGCGGGTCAGGGTTTCGGGACTCGCGAGTATAAGAGGACTTGCACTTAGATACCCCGGGTGTCGAAACTCTGAAATATCGAAGTCTAGGAATACCATTCTCTCTCGTGCAAGGTTTTTTAGACTTATGTCATCAAATCCTTCGGCAGATTCTTGGGTAAACTTTAAAAAGGGTGTCCCTATGGGAAGATCTATCCAAGGCATTACTTGAGATAAAATAAGGGAAATAAATTTCCCGAGAACAGACTTGAAAATCTGTATTAGTTCAGTATATATATATATACATATATATATAAACATAAGCCATACGTGGTCTTCCCAACAAAACCATACAGCCATCATTTTGGATCAAAACACCATGCAGATAGTCTTATACTGAAACCATTCATACTTGCATAGACTATGAGCATACATGTTAGCATATAAATTTCAATATATAGGATATAAAACACTTATCAGAAAAACATTGGATTTGATGAAACTGTTGAGAGGGGTGCTCGTTTCCACCCAACCGTAGGCTCAGCAATTCCAAATGGATTTACCACTAGCCACCCCCGAGCTAAGACCATGATGCTTGAGACTCTCTGTCTTTGTTCTTCCATGACCAAGAATGAAGGTTACTCTTCTTCTTCTCTGCTATTACTCACTCTGAAATTTGTTCCATAGTTCTTTCGATCTTTTTCTCCTACGATCCGTCCCTCGCGTCCCCCTCCCACACCTTTTACCTGCCTTTTCTTTCCCGGCGAGGTTGCGTGTGGCACGAATTCCCCAGTGGTAGTCAGGTCTGAGGCCTCCACGGATGGGTGGTTCACCCCCATCCCTCATTAACTCATGAGGATCCTCTTCACCTACCATCCTGGTGAGTAATTCATTCCGGGGCCAGGGAGCTGCTCTTGGTTCTCCGGGCCAGTGAAGACAAAATACGGTATTGGTTTCAGTGGAAGTTAACGCCACCATTCCAGGTGCCTTCCACCACCTTTCTTCAGCCATCGTGGTCTCTTTTCTAGCACATCCCCCTCTTAGCAGTCCTGCAATATATATATATATGTATATATATATATATATATATATATATATTCATAATGTCAATTTACATTCGTTGACCTTGTATACTAAGGTCCATTCAAAATCACACATTCACATCTTTGAGTTTGCCACAGTTCTTGTCTAGCATAATTATTTTTACAGACTGGGGGAAATAGGGTGTTACAATTCCCTCCCCCTTAAAGGAACATCATCCTCGATGTTCTATCTATCATCATGACATGTATGTACAGAGGTAAACAAAATTGGATATGTTTGTTTCATGGCATCCTCCATTTCCCATGTAGCCTCATCTGGGCCAAAATTTCTCCATTGCACCTTGACCTGTGCAATGGTTCGGTTCTGGAGCAGGGTTTCCTTTCTGTATAGTATGCATTGAGGTTCTGGTAGGAATTCTCCCTCCGATTCCACCTGGATCACAGACCAGTGAATTATATGATTAAAATCATGTACATATTTCTTCAATAATGAAACATGGAAAACATTATGTGCTTTTACTATGGGAGGAAGTGCTAGCCTATAGGCTACAAGTCCCACTCTATCTAGAACCTCAAAGGGTCCACAGTACCGAGGTGCCAACTTGGCACAAGCTCCCATTTTCAGGGAACTCTTCCTGGGCTTAACTCTGAGATATACATGGTGACGCAGACCTTTCGGCCTTTGGGACCGAGATCCGCTTACAGGATCGTTCTATATGCTCTTCAAGATGGATCGGCTCTTTCGGATTCTCTGCTGGAATCCCCTTTCAAATCGATCCACAGGTTCTTTTTCGCGATTCGCGATCTCGTGAGTTCGCGAGTCGTGAATTCTGACCCTTTCTCCTCAAATCCGCGATACCCGAGATTGCGAAATGGTTACGGCTCCTCTTTTCGTTAGTTCCCTCCTTACGCGACCACCGGCTAGGCTAAGCACTAACGCCTTTCGCCTCTCGTGCCTTTGCAAGTTTGAAGGTTCAACCTTTTGGCACCTTCTTTCCCAAACCCCCGAGAGGTGAGATTTGTCTTTTCTCCTCTCATTCTCGCTACTCACGACTTCGCGAGTCGAAGGCTCGAACTTTCGTTCCCTTATCTCCTGAGTCCTTGAGATGCGAGAGGTCAACGGGGTGTTGACTCCTCCAAATGTGTGACATGTGTCCGGCAGATTATTTCTCGGGCCCACCGTGTGGTTCTGCCACGTATCTCTTATGTGCAACCTCGACACTTCACGACTTCACTTCTTGCGACTTTGGGACAACAGTATCGATCTCTTACCCTCAGAAACACTGAAACGTGAAATTTCAACACGTAATCAATGCGGGTCCCACATGGAACTTCCCACCTTTTTCGGAGTTTCGGACCTCGCGACTTCGCGAGTCTGATTAATGTTCTCTCAGACCTCCGACCCACGAAACCCAGAAATGGTCAACAGAAGGTCTGACCTCTGTGTCAACGAGTATGCCACCTGTCCATTCCCAGATGGACGATCCTAATTCACTTCACATCTTCACCACTCGCGAAGTTGAATGACCTCCCTTTCTGACCTTCGATGTCCGAGTCCCCGATACGGATGATCTCACGACATGTTTCCTCCTTCTAGCCAATAGCTCAAATTCCTTCGCTATTTCGAGACTTCTCTTTTTGTGATTTCGCCAGTCTCATTACAAAGGTTTCAACCCTTCACCTTATGAAACCCCGAGATGCGGTCTTGTGGGTTGTCCAATAGCCCTCGTTGGTTCAGATCCTATGGTCTGATTTTCCCAATTTTGCACTGTACGAATGTTGTCATAACTCCCCTGCTTCTCTGCGAGATCTGACGGCTTCCGGGACTTCGCGAATCCTCCACGGAGGATTCTGACCGTCAAATTCCCCCTTGACAATTTTGGCGAAATGAACACGGTATCTTCATGAAAACTTGTCTGCCAGCAAACCAAAGTGGTTGCGCCTCCTTCCAATACTTCAAGGCATTAAAATTCCTGAGCTTTCTCCAACTCCGAGTATTAAATAAGACTCTTGCACGCACTCCTTGTGGTGATTCCTTCGATTACTTCAAAGAATTTGAAGTCCTTCGACTCTGCACACTCCCTACAGCAGTGGTCCTTGAACAATTTCTTAGGTTCGCTAACTCTGAGACTTTACTCACCTGCGCACACCTTGCACGGCTCCTGTTATCAACTTACACTTCTGTGAGAATGAGAATAGTACTATTCCTCCTGAGCATTCAGAGATGAACTTTGACTTCTGTCGATGCACCCCTTGCGAACAATTTCACTGCACTCCTTGCAGGAAAACTCTTGCTCAGATAGAGAAACAATTGAAACTCATTCTCTATTCTCCCTCTCTTCAGATTTCAGACATTAACATGAAATCATACATTCACACATCAAAGTAAATGCATAACAAGGAATAAAGATCCATGAGCATAACATTCATAATGCATACATAGAGAACAAATACGACACCATGAATTTGAATCAGAGCTCTTTCTATTAATTCAAATCTCTGTACATGGGTGTTTCAACTATAGCTCTCTACTCTCTTCTCTATGCTCATAATGTTGCTAATCTTGCTAATGTTACAAAGATACAAGTGAGGGTGTCTATATATGTTTTCTCTCTGGCTCCTGAAACTGTCAAATCTAAGAATTCAAAGCCACCTAATAACATTAACTAACATAAATGCCTTCTTAGTCCTTCAGACGAGAGCAAGATGCTCAAGGTATGACTACAAATCAAGAAGTATGCCTCTCCTTAACTATTACATTTACGTTTGGTGCATCCATCTTCAAAAGTTTTTAAACAATTCATCATGTGCCCAAAATGCATTGGTGTGTGCCCCCATGCTCACTTGATGTTGGCGATGCTCCTGCATCACATGGTCTCCCATATTGAACTCTCTTGGACTTCTCTTTTGGTCGGCGTAACTTTTCTGTCATTTTTGAGCGACCTTCAGGTTTTGTTTTATCTAAGTCACTTGTTGTTCCATTTCTTTCAACATGTCGGGTCCAAAATAAATTATGTTTACAGGATTACTCCAACTAACAGGAGTGTTGCATGGCCTACCATAGAGGACTTCAAATAGACTCATCCTTAAGGATTCTTGGTAGCTATTGTTGTAAGCGAATTCCACTAGTGGCAGGTAGTCTTCCCACTTCTTGGGTTGATGCATTACATGCATTCTTAACATGTCTTCTAGTATTTGGTTCACTCTTTCTGTCTATCCGTCGGTTTGAGGGTGATAGGCGATGCTAAACAACAACTTGGTCTCTAAAATAGCCATCAGTGACTTCCAGAAGTTGGAAGTAAATTTCATGTCTCTGTCAGACACAATCTTTTTCGTCATACCATGCAGTTTAAATATCTCCTTCACGAATACCTGAGCAATGTTTATTGCCTTGCAAGTTGACTTGACAAGGATAAAGTGAGCAGACTTGCTCAATTTATCCACCACTACCATGATGGTGTCATTCTGTTTGGTCGAGGTTGGTAATCCGGTGATGAAATCCATGGAGATTGTTTCCTATTTCCATTCTGGGGTTGGTAATAGAACCTGTCAGCAAAATCTCGCCACAAGTAAGGAACGGAACCAAATTAAAAAGTTGGGGGTCCCATGACACCAGTAGACCACCTGAAGTGCCAACTGAGCTCACTACACATGTAGCCCAAGACAGATGAAAGATATGAAGGAAGGACCATGCTTTTTCCTCCTTAACCATGGTTTCCTGAAGGAAAATGATATTAGGGAGGGTAGAATACAAAACACGATGAAAAGAGGTTGCTTTTAGGGCACCTCCAGTCCCTCTGAGATTTAGTGACAAGAGGATCATTACTTGGCTCTTGGTAGGGCCTTCATTACTCTAAGTGCCCCACTGTCAGAAGTGGAAGGATCCATGACTGAGGGAGAGGTAGATGTTGATAGTAACTTCTTCCGTGTACTTCTAGTATTGATAGGGGAATAATCTATGCCTAGTCCTCATGACCAAGAATAGTCCTTTGTGGGCTCCTCCTAGAAGGATGTCGAGGTACACAGCTCCCAGAAAAGGTGGAAGGGTCAATGCGAGCATTCCCGAGATAAGTAGGTAAAAGAGATGGAGGGTTGATGTCACAGAGATAGGGGATCAAGGAGTCTAAGACAACGCTAAGAGAGGAATCCCCCTCTTCAGATTCACGACATCTCGATGGTGGAATCAGTTCATCCGAAGGAGTTGAGGGTTCAGGAGTGATAGGGGAGGAGGAAGGAAAATGACCAGGAAGGGTAAGACCCAACTATCTAGAGTTCATCTCTTCCAAAACTAGTAGAAGACCACATTCCCAGAGTTTTGTACAAATAGTATCGACTAAACCCCCCAACGAAAAAAGTTCAATAACCGGTAAGGAGGTAGTATTCAAAGGTACCAAATTTGGAGATCTCAAGCCCTCACTCACAGGAAAGTCTACAGAGGAAAGTAGAAAATTCAGAAGAAGAGAAACATTAATTTCTTCTAACTCTAGTAAGGATAAAGAATTGTAGAGAATCAGCCAGAAATGTTGTAACTTACCAGAAATGGTAGCTTTCTGTTCCAGTGATGAAATAGGCTCTGGAAAAGGATAACAACAAACAAAGTTCACTCCCTCTTTGAAGTCCCCCAAATCTCTGTGAAGGGTTGTATCTTCTGAGACATCTTCTTCAACCCGACCCAGATAAATGACCAGTGCTATGACACCAGCTACATCAAAATGGGATTCTGAGATAATCCAGTCGTTGGGTTATTCTTTTCCCCCTTCATTCAATATCTAATAGTTCTGGTAAGCCACCATGAACATCCATCTCCGCCAAGATTTTTCCAATTTTCCTAGTTGATGCCGAGAGAGTAGAGTCATCCATTGATAAAAAAAAGTGCTTAATGAGTTGCCAATTGCCTCCAAAGTGGTCGCGTTCTAGAACAAAAGAGGTAACCCTGGAAGAAGGACCCACAAGTGCCTGTATTGAAAGTATTTAGTCATAGGGTTGACAACCAAACACCAACGTTTGATCATAAGACTTCTTCCACTAATCACCGGCCTTTGGACCAATAGTAGAGCAGAGTCTTCAGGGGTTTTACAAATGAAACCCACCCAACCTTTTGTCAAAAAAATTACCTCTAGCGCATAATCTAGCAACAGATTCCAGGTAAGGCTCATCCAATCTAATAAGGAGACCTTACAAAGGTATCTGTAGGATAACCCTCCAACTATACCACAGAGATCCAAGCTACAGGACTTAGCTAGGCTGACGTTAGAACCTAAGACCATTTTGTGAACAGTCTTTTTCACCCTCCACTATCTGCGACTAAGGCGAGGGTTCACACCCTCTTTACTACCCACCTTCGACTGGTTAAACCCCCAGACTAGTTTTAGTGGAGCCTCGGAGTACCATAAAATTAGTTAATGGACAGAGATCAACTTAAAGTAAGGTTAAGGAACTGACTCCACTTGGATTCCATAATAAACACATCCCCCGAGAAGCTGAGGAAACCAATACCCAAAAATAGTATAAAATGACAGGCCTGCAACTTAGGAGAGTAGGTGGATGATAAAAAAACAACATGACTATAGACTAGAAAGTTCTAAATTCTAAACCACCTTCAGAAAAGAACAAAAAACTTAACTCCAAGCCCCGAGACAAAATTCCCCCAAGAGGAGGTGAAGAGCAACTACAACCATCTGGCATCCGGTAAAGTTTTTACTCAGCCCGCAATCCTCAACCAGACATTCAATGCATCTCCACAAGTCATGAGTAATCTGGTAAAGAATTTGGTAAATCTTATACTCCGGTCTCCATCCTCGCAACTCACCTCCTCTAATGTGTTCATTTATTGGCCTACAAAATGCATGTGGTACATTAGTTTACTAGAATGTAAGCACGAAACAATATAAATCTAATAATGAGGTTAGTTAGTAGAATGGAAGTGAAGTGTTTTAGATGAATTAATGTCATTTAAGAAAATGAATGAAGTTAGAGACAAGTTTTAGGAAATTTTCATAATGATAGTTGTTTAGGCAAAGAGATGAATGAGATATTAATTTTTTAGTAAATTTGATGGAATAGATACTTTTTAAAGTTTTATGATTATATAATGTGACAAACATAGTTGTTAATAATAGTGTGATTAAAAATAGAGTTGATGTTAATGTGGTCATTGTGTTACCTTATAATATTTGATGTTTTTTTTAAGTCTAAGTGACTTGTTTTAAGGGAATAGAAGTTGTTTAGGCAAATGATCAAGGTCATATGCTAAACATGGATGGATTTTTGGAATATATACCCTTTGAGAATTTTATGATAATGCAGTATGATCAACTATGATTGTTGGCAATGATGCGGTTAAAAAAAGAGTTGTGGTCCATGGTGTTATTGTGATATCTTGTAATATATTTTGGTTAGTGGAGCTCCTAGGCAAATGAACATTGCTTAGGAAAGGGATGATGCTAGGTGCATCTAAACCTATGGTAAGCTTGATTCCTTAAAATCGAGGGAGGAGAAAAGTATTCATACATAAGAAAATCTCAACATGGGTAATTTAACAACAACAAAAATATTCTAAATAACAATGAAGGAGTTGTCAATAGGATTGGCAAAGCCAATTGTATCTCCTAAGTAAATTTGATAGAATAGATACCCTTTACTCATAACATCTAAGTCAAAGGTAAGTCCACTTCTTTACATGGGAAGGGAAAGAAGGGTATTAATGTGGAATGAACTGCCAAACATAGAATATGCTTATATAGTTATAAGATTTACAATTATAATGGACATTATATAAATAACAACCACAAGTTAAGACTAGCCTCTAAAATTGTCATAGATTGGCTAAATTTTTGGGGAAATTTGCAAGTCTCTTCTCTTGTGGGTTGGATGGACAAGATCCTAGATCTCATAAAATCTTTCAACGCCATTGGATATGATCACATCTACAGGGAAGAAAATGAGGAGGGGGGTGCCCTATTAAAAAAATCTCTACAGGTGTCAAAAGGGAAGATCCACTACAACAAATGGCAGCATGGCCACGAGGGCCCCCCATTTTTTTTGCACCTCTATCTGTGATTGGTTATCACAAGCATATTGGGAGTTTGATGATTTGTTTTGCTAGAATTGGATCCCACTTTTACTTCAGTGTTAAAAGTAACTATGTTTTTCTTGTAGTTTTCTGCCCTTTGTTGGGTTTCGGCTATATGTAATATGCACTTGAGGGTCTGTCTTAGTATGTCCATTTAGTTTGTGGTTTTTTTGGAGATGGATGTAATACCACAACTTTGCACTTTTTGAGAACACCATATATATTAATATATTGAGAATTTTTTTTGCTAGAAAAAAGCTAAAAAAACACAAAAATAGGAGGGAAATGTGATTTCAATGATAGAGAAGTCTCTTTTTTACTAAATATACTTGTTCAAAGAATCAAAATACAAGCACATGACACAAGAAAACATTCTTTCTTTTATTTTAAAGCATTTACATAAGGCTCTTTTTTTTAATTTGCTTTAAGATGCCTAAATGACAAGAATAATGGAACACTTTAATAAGAGGGACTATTAAAGTTCTGTTTATTTTGTTTTACAGTTTATAATATGATAAAAAAGAGAGACTAAGTATATTTGGAGTGATGCAAAGGTACATCGCAGTGTATATTTTGATTTATGCCTAAAATAAGAAATATACATTTTTTTTCTTGAAAAAAAAATCACAAATAAGGAAGGCCTATGACAATGATATTGTATCGAAGAGAGATAATATGTTACTACATCAATAAATAAATAAAACTTACACCCTAAACCCAACATTCCAATTGAAAAAGTATACAACTTGTGTGGACTTAATAATTAAGAACATATATTGCTTTTTTGGAGATCATAAGTTCAAATATGAAACGGGGTAGGTTATGTATATTTATATAAACTAAGTAATACAATCATTGCACAAAGAGTCCTTAATCCCAGAAACAAGAAGATCATATATATTAATTTAATATATGACTGCACTATAATTAAAAATAAATAAAATAAAATTGGTATTATATTAAAAATATATATCTATTTCTCTCCTTCAAAACCAACACCGAATATAAGTTTCAAAACCCAACACCAAATATAAGTTTTAAAAAAAATAAAATTACACAAGTAGTTTGTGTAAATTTGTGTAAACCAAGATAGTCAACATGATGAATGGTGAATTTCAAACATGAGATAATTCATTAAAGCTTGACCCAAACCAAATGAAGAGAAGGAAATTGGAGAAAACACCATAGTAAAACAAGGGAAATCGTTGCAATGCAGCTAGTCCCTGCCTCTTGAAAGGAGTTTGTATTTGATTCATGAGTATACAAACAGATAATGAAAATGTATTATTTATACTTGCAAGAAGAATTATTGTTATAAAAATGTCTCAACTATCTAACCCCTCTTATAACATACTGGGAATCTTTTCTTTTGAGAGATAAACAAGATAGAGAGCAACCACGCTGCAAGTACCTGCCAACATTAATATGCATCTGCAAAAGTTCATATGCATTTTTGGATAATTAAAGAGTGTTAAAGTGGCACTTAGAAGGATGGGTTATGGGAGGAGAGGTGTGTAGAATCTACAATCAGATTAAGGTCAAGGTTGAGGTTGAGCACCACCGCTAATTTATGTCATCCCCTATCACAAGTGATCGAGGCAGAGGTTAATTTTTGTCATCCCCCGTCATATCCACAGCATTTCCATTGAATGACAATGGTGAATTCAAGGCTTGCATTGACGAATCCTATTGGACCGTCGTCAATCTCATCAGGCATGAAAAACCTTTTTTCTCAGTAAGTATGTAGCTATTGTTGAATTCGAATCTCGAATATCTATGTTTGTTATTAATGGAACTCAAGACAAATATATTTAATGTTTGGACGTATTATATGGCCAAGATATTAGCAGAGCAAGCAACTCTTCAATTTGGGTTAGATCATGGGATTGAAGTAGTGACAATAGTGTCATCCCTAGTTTATGGACCTTCTATTACACCAACCATTCTGAATAGCATTGAAGAAACGTTAGCATTGATCACAAGTATGCTTGTGTTGATCTTACAACTCTATGTGCTTGATTATAAAGAGATAATAACTTATGGTTGTGCCAACATTCTTTTAAAATATATGATCTTATGTTAGGGTTCAAATCCGAGAGCAATGCCCAATATTATGAATGATTAAAGCAACTCCAATGTTTCACTTTGATTAAAAAAGCGTTTTTACATTTATTTAAACTCACCATTACCACATCACTACAAACACATGCTCCCAATGTTATCCATATAATAGATTGATTTTTCTAGCTCAGC
The DNA here is from genome assembly GCA_009831015.1 of Picea engelmannii. Classification (NCBI taxonomy): domain Eukaryota; kingdom Viridiplantae; phylum Streptophyta; class Pinopsida; order Pinales; family Pinaceae; genus Picea; species Picea engelmannii. Next base: position 167,372 of record ML795038.1, on the reverse strand, counting down.
ATACAAATTTTGTCATTTCAAGCATTCCAAGAACACAATAAATATCAAGAATTTGTACTTCATGATGTTAAACCTGGTCAAAAGAAGCCTAATATGTCAACAAGAATATTACAACAACATTTTTCATCTTCAATCATTCTAAACTTAATGAAAGGTGTTTTGAAATGATTAAAGCTCATTATTTAAGATAACTTTATTTAATATGTACATCGAAACTATCCATCATGTTTGGCATTCAAAACCGATTTAGCTCGCCACTTGTCATATTTGTTCCTGCATGGATAGTGTGTGGAGGCATACACAACCTCTCTGCTCAAGGAATAGACCATGGAAGAACTGCCACTAAACCCCGAAGCTCATAAGAGAGCCAAGTTCAATTCTTGCCACTAAACCCTGAAGCTCAAAAGAGAGCCAAGTTCAATTCTTAGGTAGTGTTTTTTCTCCCTTCTTCCCTCTAGAAAAATTTATCCTCCCTTACAATTACAGTATAGAGAGCCCCCATTAAAGAAATGGAATTCATCCAAATCCCAGAATTTCCACCGCTAGGCCAGAGAGCAGTCCATGTATTCCCCGCGTACTCCATAATTCCATCGTTGTTATCAAACAAAATGTCCTAAGAACTGAACAACTAATCAATAAAATCCACCATGGTCATGAAGAGTGGGTGGTTGAAATAGCAGACAAGGATCGCAAACCGCGTTTGTTCCTCTTGGGCATCCCCAACTTACACTGCCAAGAAGCCCTTCAAAACGTCTATGGGAGGATATCCACTTTTCTTGCCATTTTCCTCCACAAAACTTACACAACGACATGATAAGTGGTGGCCATATGCCTTTTTGTACGAGCAAGAAGATTCAAGCAACTGCCATAGATCTTAATGTGACTTGTAGGCATACATTGATCCTCATCCTGCCCACTCAAATATGGATGCACTGTTGGCGTGTTTGCATGAGGAGGAGTCTCCTGGCTGAGTGGATGGCTGTGAGAAGTATCGCTCCCATGAATTTGATTATTTGGCGTATAAATCCTGCCCACTCAAATCTAGATGCACTGTCGGTGTGTTTGCACAAAGAGGAGTCTCTTGGTTGAGTGAATGGTTGTGAGAAATGTCGCTCCCATTAATTTGATTATTTGGCGTATAAATACTACCCACTCAAATTTGGATGCATTGTCAGTGTGTTTTCATGAAGAGGAGTCTCTTGGTTGAGTGAATGGTTGTGAGAAATGTCTCTCCCATGAATTTGATTATTTGGCGTATAACGTGATATCGAGCCCTTTCATAACACAAATTCTCTCCAAAGCTTTATAAACTTGCGAGGTGATAAACAATGACTGGTTACGTGGTCTGCTTGATGAAGATGCATGCAATGTCAGCCAATAAGTGAAGTTCTTCAAGAGATAGTGCCACTACAACTGCATATTCAACTATTGCAATAGCGAAAGGTTTCGTGGGCTATGACACAACGTCGTTGCAACAATAAAATAGGATTTGAAACCTGGTACATCTTACCTTTATTCTTCTTATTGTTCTTGGTAGGAAAATAATGAAGCAATAAAATAAAGTTCCAATGAAATGGATAGAGATATTGCAGCGACTTACTTACCAGAGGGCTACGCTAACCCAAGTCTGCAAATAGATTGTATGGTTTTGTTTCAAAGACTTAGCTAATCTTCGACAAGAATTTTGTAACAAGGGTCAAAGTTCGTTGCAATAACTCGTGGCAATCATGAAGGGCTTACATCTACATCATGTTAAATCTAGACTCCGTCTCCAATGAAATCAGCAGCCATGGTGATCTGAACACTGATTTTCTCCAATAATACTTATCTGAAGGTCCGAGTTGTGAGCCTGCAGGTCGTTCAGAACTTGGCCCAAAAGACCAGAGCTCCATTGCTAATCTTGTCTATGGAAAATATTACTGGAATGACATTCTTAATATGGTGAACAATTATCCAATAGTGACAAAGGTAACATCTTCTGCCTGTCAATACTTCCATTAATAGGGTGCATGAAGTAATGTATGGAGGGACTTCGATTATTTGTAGGTGAGATTGTGCATGTAGTATAGGTGGAGGCTAGAGTCTGCATGTAGTTTAGATGGAGGACATATACATACATCGACCGCAGTGACCAGGTAATAGCCTTTCAACTACGAGGCAAAAGCTATAGTCCCTTGCTCAAGGCAGGGACTAATAAAAACTTTGTAAAATAAAGACTTTGTTATCCTTGCTAAGCTTCAATCATGGCATAGGTTAGTAGCATAGCAACTAATTATGATCACATATCTTCCAAAAAAAATTGTTCAAATTGTGTACCAAGAATTCAAGCCACTTGTCATTATCAAATAATCTATGTTAAAGCAATGGAAATTGATGTCTCTAATACATTTGTTCACCCTTTATCTTATATATAGCACAGTGTTTAAAATTGGAGGTTAATTATATGTATAAAATGTGTATTTTTGGAATACAATTAAGTAAGGACATTGCGCGAGAATTTTGTTTTGAAATTATATGGCAATCTATATAATCTGAGTTAGGAATATAGGGAAGTTATATTAATTTGTAATGATGGATATTTATAATATGTATTAAAAATAGTTTTTTAGTATAAACAATGTTGATAGACATAATTTAGATAAAAATTCACCCAAATATTAACAGGATAAAAATCATATTTTGTAAAATTGTTTTATAAATCTCTCTTTCATATGTATCTAAAGAGAAGGTGAATTAGGTTCTTCAATGATTTTTCTTAAGAATGCCCTAAAACAATATTTGCATTGCACTTTGGTTGAGGAACCTAGATCACATTTTGGTTTTCTTATACAATAGCCTACCACCTAGATCATATTTTGGTTTCTCTTATACTATACCTTACCATGTTGGATGACACTTATATATATGGAAGAGTATCATTTTAGGTTAATCATGAGAAATCGTAGAGGAACTTATATCACATTTTGGTTGCTCCTATAGAGAGGCCCTTTCCGGTACTCACTCGTTACCCTCTTATGAGGAACTAATGTAGTACCTCATAATGAAGAAAAAGAGGAATAATGCTTATATTGTGTTTCATGCATTAAGATGGAAATGTGATATCATGTAAAATAGTGTAAAATATCAAGTAGTGTGTTAGCTTGGGAGTTGCCCTATGGACATAGGTAATGTGATTTAAGGCCTTGTATAGCTATTTACATTTAATTTCCCTAAGTTGTAAGGTACTTGTCAAAACTTTATATCTACTTCTCTTTTGCAAACTAATGGAAATCTCTGTATCGACCATTTGACAACAAATCATATATGTGTCATGCCATTGTGTTTTGATTCTCTTTTTATTCAATGCACTCTTAGTAGAATGACAATGTGATGAGGTTAATAATTTGTGTTGTTCTATTTTTCACACATTTTTGGCTATTATTAATTGGTTTGCTTAGTTAGTTAGGCAATAACGTTGGTCGTGTCCACAATATAATCATCAAGGGTTGATTGCTTGTTAACAAGTTGTTTGATCTCCTAGGTGTCCAAAGTGTAGGGTTAAGCCCCTAATAGACCTAACACTTGTTCCATTATCATAACCACATTTTTTTTATAGCGTATGGGTCTATATGTTTCTTTGGAGTGGTAACTTGGTAGCCTATTGTCCTTTTAACTTGATGTTTTCCTTGTCATTTCCCAAATCCTCCACAAAGTTCTACAAGTAATGGGAGGAAACACATAAGATTATTGAGTGGTGCCTTCTATGCTCTATACCACCTCATATAGAGCTAAACAACACTCACCTTGAAGACAATCAATCCCTTGATTACAACTCAACCCACAAAATGAATTGTGTTTACTCCAATCCCCTGACAAATTGTTAGTTGAATAATATTTGGGTGTACTTTTGAGAAGTTAGTTACTTTTTCAATGGAACTCATTCCACCACCCATGGAAGCTACTTCATGAGACTATATACTCCTCTCTCTTCCACTCGCATGAAATTCAATGACTCCATCATCTCTTGTTTCAAACAATCTAGACACTAGTTCAATGGTTTCTCAACGATTCATCCAACCCACTAGCACCAATTCTAGTAAAGGTATCACTATAATGGGGGCTCAATTTACTTCTAGTGTAACTAACACTACTCTTCCATGTGTTCCCTTATATCATGCATGAGATGGGTGCTTGCATATGTTTTTTGTAAAAATCATATTTCACCTTAGGCCCGGGTCAAATAGATAAATAATTTATAGATCACCTACTTAGAAAGTACTCTCTATGAAACTTCCCTTCACTAATGGGATAACTCACACCCAACCACCTTCTAAGATATTTATGATAAGTATTTGAAGGAATGGAATGAGATTTTCCAAATGTTAATATGCATCCATGTGCTCATCAATATTTAATGGAAAGTAAGTGATTCTTTGAATGAGTTTGATCACAAGTTAAGAGAAGCATTTAAAAGAATCAAATAAGATAATCCCGAGACATAATGCACATAATAGTTGTTTTATTCATTTCCTCAAATGTTCACATCACTATACAAGGTATAAATCCACCTACCTATCGGGTTTCTTTATTAAAAATTTCATATCAATGTGATGGTGTTCTAGACTCCACACTTCTCATTTTCAAACTATTAGGGTCCTAACCTTCCTAACCCCTCAAGTAGATAGAATAATATGTTTTGCTATGTAATAAATTTCATCATTAGTAAATAAGGCCTATGTAATAATCTGAACATGTCTAATGTAAGATGACTTATTAGAAGGTTTCGGCTCTAGAAATTTCTTTCTCTAAAATGTTCTCTAGAAGATAGAAATAGTATAAATAGGGGTAGAAAGCAACGAAAAGATTTTATTGTGAATTCATTTGTACTTGAGATATTCTATGTTGGAGGTTTCCCCCTCAAAGAGGCTAGTGAACTTTTCTCTCAAGATAATAAAGGTATCATCTTTTGGATCAATTGTGTCATTGTGATTATCATTTCATTATTTTTGCTAACAATTGTGATAAAAATTGTATTTATGCTCTCTGTATCTCCTTATGGTACCTTACAAGAGGTATCAGAGCCCTTTCCTCTATAGATTTTTAGAAAAAAAAATCAAGCTAGAGACATGTGCTAACCTCTTTAAAGCACAATGATCTGTCATTCAACAGGTAAAACTATGGTTGGGGAAGAAAACACATGGGAAATACACATGGTTTCACGTGGTTACAAACATATTGTTTCACTTGGTTGGAAACATTGTAACCCTTGTTGGTACCCCTTCAAGTAGTACTGCATTAGACAACACCTGTACACGACCATTCACTTCCATGTACCCTTAGGTATATCAGGAGTCCCATAGGTCTCTTGAAACCAAATGTAGATCAACCAATGAACCGCCTTACTGCTATGGTGGCACTGAGAAAAACACTTGGGAAGACTACTCTCACATACCTGGGTAATCGAGTAGTACGGCTAAGGGTACGGTTGTGACTCCTTAGTTAGAGCCATGAGATATTGGGCCAAGTACTACTATTAGACCTCACTAGTATATTAGAGAGTTACATCATATGGAAATCCCTTGTTCGTAGGAACCCTCAAAAACCTAACCCTTGTTGTTGGACTAGAACATAACAGAAACATAGTGGAAATTTTGCACATCCAGTGTGCACAATCTTTCTTCCTGCATCCAAGCTGTGAAATTCCTACACAAATTTAACTATTAAGAATTTGGGCATTATGTCACTGAGTATTCTTCAGACAGGAGTATAACTCTGCAGTAGTATAAAAAAAGAGTATAGTGGTCTAATCTGCACCCTTAATTGGGACCTACCCATTGTAATCCTCTCCAAGCACTAATTGCAATGGTACCCCTCTCTCCCAAGACTTTTTTTTTCTGTGGACCCACCCACCCTCTCTCACACCCTTATTTGGGACCTACCCCATTGGATTCTTCTCTTCACAATGATCATAGTGATACCACTCTCTCATAAGCCCTTTCGTATGGACCCATTGGATTCCTCTATTCTCATTAATCGCAGTGGTACCCCTCTCTCCCAAGCCTTTTTTTCTTGTGGACCAACCCACTCTCTCCAACACCCTTATTTGGGACCTAACCAATTGGATTCATCTCTTTGCAGTGATCACAGTGATACCACTCTCTCATAAGCCCTTTCATATAGACCTGCCAACTCTATTCTTGCACACTTCTCTCCCAGATGACCCACACCCACAACCAAGACCTTAACAACTACCTCACTGCCTTGGACAAAGCCCATGACCAGACTAGGAAAGACATTATTGAACTTAATTCAAATATTGTTGACCATAAATTCCCAGCTCACCCAACTGGACACCCTCTCTGAAGATGTGAACAACTTGATAGCAATGATTACTACATCCCATGGTCATATATCCTCAGCACAACCTTCACACCAAGAGGGCGTTGACTCATCCCATCCAATGACCTTTCATTCTAACCCCCTTACTCATGACCCGTGTCTTCCCAAAGTTGAGGTGAATAAATTTGATGGCTCAGAACACACAGGTTGGGTCACTCAAATGGAACATTTTTTCTCCTTGCATAACATCATTGATGACTTGATCAAACTTTGTATTGATGTCCTTTATTTGGATCCTGAACGATGGAAATGGTGGTAGTGGCATAAAAATTCACATCGAGGGTATATTTCTTGGAACCAATTTGTTGCAAACCTTTATGAAATTTTTGATATAGACACACATCATTTGGGTTGTTTAACCAAGCTTAAACAATCTGGTATAGTGGAAAAATACATCCATTCTTTTGAGCAATTGGATTTATGAATTGAAGGCATGTCTAACACCTTCTTTCGTGAATGCTTTATTAGTGGCCTTACGGAAGAAAATCGATCTCATGTCCAAATGGCTCGCCCCTAGACCTGGCTTAAAGCTACTCATTGAGCCAAGGAAGCACAATAAGTCTTCTCTTCTGAAATTAGAAAGCCATCAATTATTCCATATTCATGGTCTACCAATCCAGTCCCTCCTTCCCCTCCTCTTAGGATCCATAAATTAACCCGGACAAAAATGGTTGAACACCAACTTAAGGGTCTTTGCTACAACTGTGATGAAAAATATTTTCCTAGGCACAAATGTAAGGATCAAAAGAGTTTTATGGCCATTTATGAGCACATTTTTTAAGAATACAGTGATGTTTCCCCTTCCGAAGCACTGCCTCAAGCCAATGATCATATCCCACCCTCTGATCCACCAGAAGTTGAACCACTTATCTCTTTGAATTCTCGCACTAGTATCTTTGCTCCCCAAACCCTTAAGTCAACTGGCTTTATCAAGCATCAAAAAGTCATTATCCTCTTCGTTAGTGGAAACACCCATAATTTTATTCATCATTGAATTGATCAAGAGACCTTTTGCTATATACATGCAGTCAATAACTTCCAAATCATGATTGCTAATGGAAACTCCATGAAATGTGGGGGTCTTTGTAAAAAAATGTGCACCTGCAAATTGGTCATTATAACCTGAAATCCCACATGTTAGCTATTGATATGGGTGGTTGCGACATTGTTCTGGGTGTTGAATTCTTACACACACTAGGCCCCATCACCATGGACTTCAAGGAATTAACCATGAGTTTCCAATACGATGGACAACAATACCAGTTCCAAAGCATCACAACAGGTTCACCCAAGATTATCAGTTCACATTGAATGGAGACACTCCTCAAAAAAGGTAATTCCAACATTATTTCCCAAATCCATGTCATTCAAGCAGTTGAGACTCCCTCACCCATTGTTCATCCCAACATGCAGTTTATCCTCTCCAAACATCGACCTGTTTTTTATAATTGTTACGAGGAAAATCTTTGTATGGCTAGGGGAAAACCACAACAAACATAAATGACTGCATAAATCAACTCTAATCTCAAGTATGCTATATAAACAAATATGCTAGCAAGACAAGATAAAAGGCCTACCTCATCCAAAAGTTCGATGAAGTCCACCGTTGAGCACTCGACTCAAAGCAATACACCTACAACTAGTCCTCAACAACCAAGAAACACAAGCATGTGGTGATAATATATGATGTTAGCACATTTAATAGCACAATCCATCAACATTCATAACAAACATGCCCATGGAATAACAATTCAAATATTCACAAGATATTAATTGGACGAGAAAATAGTATTTCTACTAAAATGTAATCAACAGAAGTGAATGAATTATAAACTTCTGTGTCGGCATGGTTCAGAACCAAGAAACTAAGTTCCTTCCAGCTAGGCCTCCACCACTTCAATCCTCCACCAAAGAAAAGCTCATATAAGAGAGACAATGAGCTTCTCAATCAAGTAGGGAATAGCTTGGGGGCTAAACAATGTGTTCATACTTAAAGGAAAAATGGATGCAGACTCAATATGAAGTGAATAATTTCTCCAGAGTAACTTTGCTCTCAAAGTTGAATTCTTCTTCTCCTTTCCATAGCTTGGATTTGGCCTATTTTTAGCCTTCAAATATAATTGAAGGGTCGAGTCAGATTGTTTCTAGTATATGGAAGGTCAAGGATCATGGATCTCGTGACGTGACATGGAAACCCGACACCATTTTTTAATTTTGGGCACAAATCTCAATGTACACGGGATGTAGTGTTGAAACCTGTGTATATGCATGTTGTACTATAGGCAGAGCACATATATGTGAAAAAATAATGTTTTTAGCTCTTGGATTTACAAAAAGGGACTTCAAGTCTACATAGAGAAATGGAAAAAGGCCTTTTGTGCAAGTTTGCATAGGGTGAGGAAAATATTTCTATAACATATTTCCCCTAATGTGTGAGGCCAAAGGAGTATCTGCGATGACCGAAATGCATTATAAGACCCAGAAGTGGAGTAATGGGGACCCAGTTGGAAGAACTAGTTGCTCATTACAATCTGTACTAACTTTGCACACATGGTTGCCAATTTGAATTACACTGGAGATCCATGTGAAAATATACCAAATAGTTGTCCATGGCCATGAATAGGTAATACAAAGGTGGGTACATGCCAAAGGCTATCATAGTCACGAACAAGGCCCAGTAAAACCAGTCTCAAAATCAATCTGAAGATATATGTATACCATGGAGTACAATCTAATCTCCCATGATCATTGAAGTCACACAGGTACTAGTCCAATGAAAGGTAGCAACAACTTAAGGAATATGTGACTATAATCTGATGTCTTCAAGTCTTATACAAAATCCACCAAAGGTGCAAGTCTACATCATATGAATAAAGAAGTTGAGGTCGAACACAATGAGACTTCGTTTGATTACCAGTAATTGAGGTATATCGTTAACAAATGCGAGACAACCTATTGATGATGAAAGTAGGTATGAAGGCACCAAGTACATTCTTACAAGTGTGAATAAAGGATTCAGGGTTGAACACTTGAAGAATCCATCAATCAGGATACATTGATGTATTCCCAACTGGCGATGGTGAGAGAACCTGCCACTAATGACTGCAAGCCTCTAGGTACTCATAGGACTCTAGGTCTCATCTCCAGAATAAATGAGCTAAATTCGATGGAAGGAGACCCATTGAAAGGAGAGCATTAAGGCATCTCTCATCATTCAACATGAAGTACAAAGTAGGAGCTTGATGATTTGGAGGAAATCGGACGAAGAACATGTTCATGAACCAATGACCCTGTGCGTCTTTCACGTGTTCCAGATGCAAGTGGTACACAAACAATTCCCTTTGAATAGTATCCAATAAGGAAAAATTTTGACAAAGGAGAGGAAACCACCAATAGGGCTAATGGTATCTAACATGCTACACGAATCCCAATGTGTGAATAGATGTCTTGTCTTCGAACATAAGGGAAACCACCTAGTCAGCGACCAATGATGAAATGTTGTCTGCTAGGTTCAAGGTTACCTACCAATGAGAAAAGTAGGACCAGGGTGCACAATAGAACTACAACTTCATGTGATTCTGAGACAAAATGAGGGTATGGCCGACATGCAAAGTCAAGAGTTCCAAGGAATGGCCGACATAGGTTGATAGACATCCTTTGAACAAGAGCATGAGACATATGGAAGACTCTGGTAGCATAGACTCAATGATGAAACTTTGAGATGCAGGAGGCATCAATCAAATTCTCCATAGGGACTGGAAGAGTAACTAGTCGGGGGAATAAACTCTCTGTAACGAGCTCAACTTCCTAAGGTCATGCTAAACCCAAAATTTTGATGACAAGTGGACTCAAAAAATTTGTGCTCTTTTCAAAGGCGACATGACTACTGACAATATAAGATAATATTCCCTTCCAACCCGTCTTTTTTTGTTTTTTTATAGTCAAATGAATGCTATGATACATAGGAGGAAACGAGTGTCACAAGTAAGAAAAACTAGTTCCAGCAGTGGAACATACCTATGCTCAATGCAGGGAGGTGCATACAGGAGATGGACACTTGGGGGAATGTTTCCTCCTGGGTATAGGGTGTCAAGCTGCAAATGATATTAACAAGGCTCTTCTTGGTCGAGGATGCAAACTACTGAGGGAAACAACTTATAACGCAAAAGAGAGAATTGACAATAGGCTCAATACTGCAAGCAAGGGCATCAGATGCAATTACAACTTAACGCCAAAAAATGTCCTTTTCATAATCTTAGTCTACTTGGTTTTAAAAAGGGATAAACTTGCACCAAATAGACGTCCTTTCAAATCCAATTTACGAGTGTGAAAGAGACAAGGTCACTCGTCAATCTTTTCATTTTTTGAAAATGAGTCGGAAAAGAGCTTAAATCAAACTCGCTTGGGGGGTTTCTATGAGACATTTCATGGGGGAGGCCAAGGTTCCCATGCAGGATTTTTTTGAAAGGTCAACAACTTATGAATGACTGACACAAGCTTGGGAAAAACCAAATCTCTCCAAGTCGAGGAGGATAAAGTGCTAGCAGAGGTTACCTTCTCCATGATATATCAGATAACATCTCTTACTTGAAAAGGCATAGGAGGAGGAATTGGGTACCCCACAATACCATCCTAGTCAAAGTGAACCTCTCCAAGACTTGGAGGAAGAGTACTCGGGGAGAGTAAAACACTCTCTTGCTCAGAAGGTGTAGTACTAGAAATTCTTATGACATGGTATAGAATGTATAGAACTAGAACTAGAAGAGCGGGATCGACCAAAAATTACATCGGCACAACCACTGATTCAATTATTGGTTGAATAAGATGTGAGACAACAAGGTCAAGAGATGCATCACCACCAAAAATAGGAGTGGTGTCGGTCGGATATTGCATCGATAGGACCGTTGGTTGAACAAGATGCGAGACAACAAGGTCAAGAGACGCATCAACCCCTAAAGTAAGAGGGGTGTCAGTTGAAGATTGCATTGACATGACCACTATATCAACCACATGGGAAACAGAGTGTTGGGAAACCAAAGACGTCTCAGAACTCGAAGGGCCCCTAGGTGAGGACCATGATTCTGGTATCCAAGCAGTAGTAGAACACAAACGAGTAAGGTGATCTCCTTCACAAATCCTACAAAGGAACTTGGGCTTACGTATTACACGTCTAGTCTTCTCAATTATATAAATGTCCCCAACATCATTCACAATGGTTGGAGACATGCTCTCAACATGATCGGTAGAGGCTGGAGGTTCATCTCCCACATGATGTACAAAAGTTGGATATGTGATATCAGTATAACTCACAACGACTAGAGTGGTGCCCCCAACATGACTTGCAGTGACTGGCTATTGGTCTTCAACATGGCATGCAGAGGTTGTCAACCAATCCCCAACATGACTAGCAAAATTTGGTGATATAATGCCAGTATGACCTATAGTGACTGGACTTGCGGCAATGGTGGGTTGTGGCATTTGAGACCAAGGTTCCGAGAAAGACTGGTTTTGGGAAATTGCAGGCCAAGAAGGGTTTTGATATACACCATGGGCCTGTCTGGTAGGATAGTATCCTCCTCCATACTGATTCATAAAGGGGTGTAATGGAATCGACACTGAGGAAGCCACTTGTGAAGAGAAAGTGACATGACAAGGGTTAGTCATGTGAGGATATATGTTGCCCCCAGACGAAGGAACTTCATGAAGGGGGTTGCCCATACTATAACAATAACTCCCCTCGGATGAAACACTAGAGGACAGACAAAGGTCCGCCATGGGAAAAGCATTCGTAGCAACTGACATAGAGGAAGAAGGATAGGTGGTTAGAGTGTAATAAGTAGAATAAACACCCATTTGAGCACTGGTTCCTGAAAAAATGTGGCTAGGATTGGATCCGTAAGAGGGGAGATTCCAACCCCCCACAGTGAGAGTCGGTTGAGGGACATGAATCCTATCAAATGAAGATATGGACAATGAAGTCATCATGACCCCAGATCCAAAACTAGGATTCATATAAGCATGAAAGGGAGAAGATGGAAAGGGTGAAGGCATGTTAGACATATCAATAGGAAAATGATTAAAGACTCAAGGCATGGAATGAGTGTCATAATTCTGCATACCAATATGAAAAACGAACGGATTCATCCCCATGAAATGAGTAAATGTCATGGGGGAGGTAATGGTAAATGAGGGAGTCAAAGGAACTCCACCATCCATGATAATGACAACTCAAGGCATGGTATAAAATCCTAAGGTCAACTAATAATCAAATAGCACACCAAAAATAATCAAACGACCAATATGCACACAAACAAGATAAAGTGGCTGAAAGGGGCCTCCCTCTCTAAAGTAGGTATTCCTCACCCAAGAGGGGCCTGAGACTCCCTGCTAAAGATTGGAGGTATCATAATCAATTATAAGGGTCCTCGTGGGCTTAACAACTAGTCGGTCAGATCCCCCCGGAGAGGTAATCCTCCATAAAGGTTGTGTGTTGTCCGACCCTTATCTGACCCAGGGTACCTACAGAATAATCTCTGTAAGTAACCTATGTGGTACCTAAGTCAAGCAACTAAGAAACCATGGTATAATCGATGCACATGTGAACAGTCGTAAGTCAGGTCCACGATATGGGGAGGGTAACAAATCCTAAAATCTTGAAAGCATCGCCTCTCATAAAGGTAGGGGTACTAGAAAGATCCCCATATAAGAATAGATCCCCAGAAATATATATGATGCTAAGAAGGTAACGGGGGGATATCCCTTCAACCAACCTCACACGACCTCATGCTTAACTCCGGTGTAAGCAGAGCCTCTTGATATTACCGATTATACAATGGATTTGTCCACTCCTTTAGTCATACACATATGTTGATTTAATAGCCTTAGAGAAGTTTACTCACAAAATCCTAGTCCAAGGCTCTAAATCCTAATCTAGTTTGTTCACCCTAGAAAAATTAAATCATTACTAATCAATTTTAAATTATAGAGTTACTTTTAGTGGTCGTGCTTACTCAAAAAGGTGCGGTCGTGAAACTAGTGATGTTATGACTCAACAAGTAAAATAAATGAATATGAATACAATGCAAAGTCCCAACTTCAATTCCCAATAAATGATATGCTTTTCGAAATGCAATTCTCAATTTAGTTATGCAATTCTAAATAAAATATAATCTTTCTTTACATGTACTAAGATCAATGATAAAGACTTCAAAAGATCAAAACATCAAAATGCCAACAATGTAAAATGCCTAATATTTTTGTATTTTCAATATAAAGGAATGAAAATGCAAGGGTTGAACAACAGCTTGATATAAAAACTCTAATGTGTGTAAACATAGACAAACCAAGTAGGATATCAAGGAGCAATAACACCCAACCCAAGATGCAAGGACAATCAAATGTAAAGGATGATGAGAAAGGCACCGCCCAAAAATTCAACCAAAGAAAGATTTCCTGTCAATACACAGACACTTAAAAATCATAACAAAGACCCAAGAAGACTCAACAATCATCAAAACCTACCCAACAACCAAGCAACAAAGGGTGATGTATGCGGCTATTCAAGGGAAAAGTGCGTATATACACATTTTCAAAAGGACAACACATGTATGTACATGACTGCCAGGGAAAAACCCACGTATATGTGTCAAAACACAACCAAGCTAAGGAGAAGGCTAAGAAACTCAAACTCAGAGTGAACAGAGCCTGTCAAGAAATCATACGACAAGAAACTCAATACAAACGAGAGCAATCTAAGGAGAAAAACACTCCAAACCTTGAAAAAGAAGATTCTATCCCCAGTATGGTCGCCAATTATGTTAAGAGGAAAATATCTCTATGACTAAGAACAAACCACAACAGACAGAAATGACAGCATAAATCAACTCTAATCTCAAGTATGCTATATAAACAAATATGCTAGCAAGATCAGATAAAAGGACTACCTCGTTCAGACGTTTGATGAAGTCCACTGTTGAGCACTCGACTTAAAGAAATACACCTGCAACTAGTCCTCAACAACCAAGAAACAAAAGAATATGGTTATAATATATGATGTTAGCACATTTAATAGTATAATCCATCAACATTCACAACAAATACGCCCATGGAATAACAATTCAAATATTTGCAAGATATTAATTGGACAAGAAAAGAGTATTTCTATTAAAATGTAATCAACAGAACTGAATGAATTACAAAATTTTGTGTCGGCACGGTTCGGAACCGAGAAACCAATTTCCTTCTAGCTGGGTCTCCACCACTTCAATCCTCCACCAAATGAAAGCTCATATAAGAGAGACAATGAGGTTCTCAATCAAGTAGGGAAGAGCTTGGGGGCTAAACAATGTGTTCAGACTTAAAGGACAAAGGGATGCAAACTCAATATGAAGTGAATAATTTCTCCAGATTAACTTTGCTCTCAAAGTTGAATTCTTCTCCTCCTTTCCATAGCTCGGATTTGGCCTATTTTTAGCCTTCAAGTAGAAATAAAGGGTCGAGTCGAAACGTTTCTAGTATATGGAAGGTCAAGGATAATGGATCTCGTGACGTGACATGGAAACCCGACACCATTTTTTTATTTTGGGCACAAATCCCAATGTATGTGGGTTGTAGTGGTGCAACCTATGTATACACATGTTCTACTATAGGCAGGGCGGGTATATGTGAAAAACTAATGTTTTTAGCTCTATGATTTACAAAAAGGGACTTCAAGTCTGCATAGGGAAATGGAAAAAGGCCTTTTGTGCAAGTTTGCATAGGGTGAGGCAAATCTTTCTATAACAACAACCCCAAGGAATCCCACCTTCCCGTGACCCCCATGATCATTCCATTCCACTTGTCCCGAGTAGTATTCATCTCAATGATCACCCTTATGGTCACCCATTTTCCCAAAACAATGAAATTGAGAAAATTGTTCAAGAATTTTTAGTTGAGGGCGTCATATATCCTAGTACCAGCCCTTATTCTTCTCCCATCATCATGGTACTAAATAAAGAAGGTATGTGGCACATGTGCCCTGATTTTCAAGCCCTCAACAAAATTACGATCAAAGATGAATTTTACATTCCCATCATTGATGAGTATTTGGATGAACTGAGTGGTGCTCAATTCTTTACCAAACACGATCTATGTTCTAGCTACCACCAAATAGGTACAAAGGAGGTTGATATTCCCAAAACTTCATTTCATACACATGAAGGCCATTATGAGTTCTTGGTCATGCCCTTCTTCCTATGCAACACACCCTCCACTTTATAAATTCTCATGAATCATGTCTTCCACCCTTTCCTCCATCAGTTTGTACTGGTCTTCTTTGAGGATATCCTCATTTATAGTAAAACTTGGCAAGCCCATCTTTCCCATGTGGATCAAGTCTTACATTTACTGTCTCAACACAAACTCTTTCTCAAACAGTCTAAATGTTCCTTTGGAGGTTTTGAGGTAGAGTACTTGGGCCATATTATTGCTAAGGATGATGTATGTGTGGATCCTAAGAAAATAGAAGCTATGAAGGACTTGCCCCATCCTAAAACTCTTAAAAGTTTGAGAGGTTTCCTAGGTTTAACTGGATATTATAACAAGTTTGTTCAGAATTATGGAAAAATTGCAGCCCCACTCATTGTTGTCCTTAAAAAGAATGCTTTCGATTGGAATATGGCCACTAGGAAATCCTTCCAAGCTTTGAAAGAGGCTATGTGTATGACTCTTGTTCTAGCATTGTCTAACTTCACAAAGACTTTTGTTTTCAAATGTGATGCTTCTAGGAAAGGAATTGGGGCCATTCTCATGCAAGACAACAAACCTTTGGCCTTCACTAGCAAACAAATTTCTAAGAGACACTTGGGAAAATCCACCTATGAAAAGGAAATGTTGGCTATTGTGCATGTGGTGGATCTCTAGCATCCTTACTTGCTTGGGCAATTCTTCCAAATTAAAATTGATCATTGTAACCTCAAATATTTTTTGGAATAAGGAATTTCATACCCTGAGCAACATAAGTGGTTGACCAAAATGTTCAGTTGTGAGTATGAAACCATTTACAAGAAGGGAAAATAAAATGTGTTCATTGATGCTCTTTCTAGAAAATATGAAGAAGACAGGGCCCTCTTTTCACTCTTCTTCATTGTAACCAATTGGTTAAATATTGTTCTCTAGCAATGGTTGGCAAGATACCAAATTTCTAATCTAATCCAACAATTGCAACAAGACCCTCATGCATCTTTGGGACACTCTTGGAAAAATGAGGAGCTTCGCTATAAAGGCCACATGTATTTGAGAAAACAACCCCACTTTAAATACATTGTGCTCTCTAAACTTCATGCTTCGCCAACAACAAGGCATTCTAGCTTTCATAAAACATATGAAAGGATCAAACATTCATTTTTTTTTAGGAAGGTATGAAGTAGGACATCCACACTTTTGTGGTTGAATGTGATACATTCTTGTTGGATGTTTGGGCTGACCTGGGTTCTACTTTAGGTTTCCAACAAAACCCTAAAACCATTGGCCCTTTTGGAGACCAGAAGGAAACACTACGCACATAGTGCATAATGAAGTCTTACTTGAGATGGATTTATGGGTGACTGTAGGACCCAGATGTCTGCAACCTTGGAAGGGATGTTGTTGTGGGGATGTTATACATGTTTTTTACTTCAACATATACCAGATCTATTATTCTAACACAACCTAACATTCATATCTACCATTATGTAACCATTCACATTCATTTCAGTTCATTCTGCAGTAAATATCATAATTGTTCTAGTGCGCGTTGCATTTTACTACTATAGATTCATTCATTCAGCATAATTAACAGAAACAAAGAAAACATTCCACACAAAGACACAAGGTTTTACCATGGTTCACCCCCCCTGGGCTACATCCACAAAGATCTGACATTATTCTCTCTTTTATTCATCTTCATCAAGTTATTGCATTGCACGCATTACATAAAAAGTCATAAGTAAGAATAGTGCATGAGGTTGAAAAGATTGCACCAATCTCCACATCTTGTGACCTTATCCTAAGTTACAATTCATATCTTTTTCTCCAAAAATAGACTCATAGATAATCTCACTATTAGCTCCACAACTCTCAACAAAGCTCATACCAAAAACTATCTCATGAACTCCTACTCGGACTAGACCTCCTCGGATCTTACCATACATATTTATACTACAAAAATGGGTTAGAACCCGTTACAACAATGACCAAAACCCTAATGCACTAACCCTAAGTGAGTTAGGTTTGTCCACTTTCTAACTTCCTACGCGCAGTTGATCTGTGTTCTTCTCCCTTTGAATTTCCTGCTTTCTCGCACTGCTTTTCCCTGTTATCTGGCTTGTGCTCCTTTTCTGGTCCTTTTTCTAACTATCTTCCTTGATTGCTGCGTTGTTCCCTAAAATGGCCTATGCCAACATGATCCCAACACTCACCTGTGTCTCGTCCCAAGCCACTTAGGTAGTGTGTGCCTCCTGCACTGACTTCTCTAGTTCCTAGAACCTTCTTGAAATGTCTTCAACTTTAGATTTTACCTATGTCCTCTTCTCTACAACAATCTCCACAATCTGCACAGTGATAGGATCCTTCAACAATTCTTCATTCTTCAATCCAACCTTTTCAACCTGACCCTTAGCTTCATCAATATTTGTCAACATTTTCTTTGCACTTTCTTACAGTGGCTCCAACTGCACCTGCCTTGCCTACTTTTCTACTTGTATGCTCTTCAATTCTGCCTGCAAGTTCTTCATTTCTTGCGCACAACTCAATCTGTCCGAGATTGTCATTGTATTTTATTTTTTCTTCAGTTCTTGTAGTGTTGTGTTTACCCCTTCCTCTTTTTGTTCTATCTCTTGCATTTTGTTGTCCTCCTACAGATATGTCCATAACTGCGCACTCCTCTTATATAGCTCTATGATTTCTTGGATGCTTTGTGCAATACTCTTCGTATGACTTGTAACCTCCCGTTCCCTTTGTGTTTTAACTTCTGGTGGGGTGCCAAGTACCAAGAGTTCATTCAATTACGTAATATGATTGCTATAAGCCTCCATAGCCTGCACTATCTTTTCAATCTTCTCCTCTATTGGTATGTTCCCTTCTTGCGCTCTGTCAGGAATTGTTTTAAACACTTCCTCCACTTTATGCTCTATTTTTCTAGTGTTATGCTTTACTGTATCTCTCTTGAAGTGCACCTGATTGATTGTCAACTCCAGTGTCCTCTTTACTTCATTGGCCAATTCTAGACTTGTTGCATCTGTGCGGGCCCTCGACTGAATCTCCTGTGCGAGACTAACTTGAAGTTTATACAACACCTTCGTTGGAACCTTGGGTAGTGCCAAGTCCAAATAATCAATGTCCTTTAATGTCTTCTACATTGTCTCCTCATCTACCTGTAACATCTCTTGAGTTATGCAAAAAATTTCACTCCCCATTGATGTTGTATGTACTATCTCTTATGCTGGAACTGATCTTTCTTGAGAAGTTTGTTATTGCGCATGTTCTTTCTGTTGTGTTGTAGTGAGTTGTAGTTCTTACAATGCCTGCTTAACCTCTGTCAACTTCTTGATTATTTCTTCCATTTTCTTCTTTGCATCATCCCATGCCTCTATTGCGTAGTCCTATACTTTCTCTGCAACCACCTTTGCATCATATTTTATCAATGTGAGCTTAGGAACGCCCTTATGCACCTTCATCTTCTTGCACTAACCAACTGATTGTAGCATTGTTCTCTTCTATGGCAGAGTTTATGTTTGCACTATTGTCACTAGTATCTCTAAGTATGGGAGATTGCCCCCTCTTTTTTCCTCTGGTAGAGGAGTGTTAATGTATTTTTGTGCTCCTCCATTTTGTTCTCTTGCAGTCTCCTTCTCCTGCACCAAAGGCTTTGGGATCATACTCTTCTGTCTTGGCTTTCTAACTGTTGTGTTTCCCCTTGTTTCCTTGGCATGCTATGTTGCCTTCCTTGTATTCACTGCTAGACTTGTGGAATACTTTGAAGTGACAAATTATGCTTGCTTCTTAGATATTGGTACCTTCTTCAGAATCACTGGCACCTTCCATTCCTCTGGCCAATCCTTCATGGCCACTGCACTTCCTCTCCTGTGACACAATATCTCAATTGTAGCCACTCCTTCTTAGGATCCCTTATGGACTGGATTCACATGTTGTGTCTAGAAGTCTTAAAGTTTGTAATTCCTTAGTTCTCCCTTACCACTTCTGGTGTTATTCTCCATGTAGTAGCTAACTTATCCTACATCTTTTCAAGCATCATGGAAAAAATTCTAGAATTTTCCTTTCTTTTCTTTGCATATGAGGTGGGCCATAATGTTGTATACTTCACTGTGTGACACTTTTTTTAATTTTGGTAAAATCCATTATACTTCAGCTCTCCGTACCCAACCAAGGCTATCAATATAATCAACCATGAGTAGTGAAACTCTATGCCTAAATAATGTGCATCCTTGCAGTCTTCCAAGAATAAATTCATTAAGTATGGGGCCCAGCTGAGTAAATTCCCCTTTCTGCACTGTGTTTATTTTTGCTATAACTCTCGCAGATGCTTCTTCCTTGGGAAACTTCCTCAAAATTTTCCATGCCATCAACTTCGTCGCCAACCTTGTTGTTGGTTCACTAATTCGGTTAATGATTATTCCCCTGGGCCTTCTCTCAGTGCCATATTTCTTCTTCATCTCCTCTGCTAAATCTTTTTCCTTTGTCTTGTCATCTAAATAGTGCTTTGGTTTTTCCTCATCTATCAGTAAACTTGTGATCTCTGCAATCAAATCTACATCTATGGAGATATGCCTATCCATCCATAAAATACATCCATGTATCAGTGCAAAAAGTTGTTTGACACATGCATTTAGATCCTTGTCGCTCCTAAAGTGGGAAATATCTAGTAGGTTCATGATGCATGTCTTATAAAGACTTGCAATCCACTACTTAGGTACCAAAATAGGATTCCCTAATGGACCCTCTCCTTTTCTCTCCATGCATACTTATGGTGCAAACTTTGGGAATTTTTCTATGTCTTTCACATCGTGATAAAAATACCTTAGTTTATTTACAGACCCTAACATCTCACCAACCATTCTGACTCCACTTGATATCTTTGGTAGTGATAGTGTTAACTCCTTCTTCTTGGTTGGTGTTATTTGCATGACAGGTTTTTCCCTACTCCTCTTATGTCCTACTGATGGCCCTGCCAGTTCTTCATGGTTTTCTTCCTCATCTTCTTCTGCGTCTAAATCTTTCAGGCCTGTAACATCTTCCACCAATACTTTCTCTCACTATTGCATTGGATTTGCAATAGAGTTTTTCACTTCTTTGGCCTGTTCTATAGGCTCATCCAATTCTAATTGTTGTCCCCATCCATTTGTTGTGGTGCTCCTAACCCAAGTTGTTGCATTGGGTTATGCTTTGTCCTAGGGTTTCATGTTTCTCCCTGCATATCGACCTCTATATCCTCTGTCAATCAAACCTATTGTTCTTCTACAAGTGTGGGACTCATTGGCTTGATGATTGGTGAAGGAATGACATCCACATCCACCACTCCCTCTGGCTAAATATTTACCCCCTTGACCGTTGTATCATGTGGCAACTTCGTGGAACTATGTGTTTTCCTTGTAGTTTGGATGGGAACTCCAACCTTCAGTGGCTCCATTCTATTAAATCTAGATTGGGTTGCTCTGAATATTCTTTAAATTGGGTATCAAAAAATTTGAGCATCATTTGGTGCTCAAATATCACGACTGTTTGCATAGATACGTTCAAACATAAATTGAGTTTCTGGACATCGCCTCACTCGGCACGACTTATAGATATGTTGTCAAGATTAAGCAGAAATTTAAGAAGAAAAGGCGAGAGTTTGGATATGCAAACCCCTCACAGCCGAAGCAGGGCAAAGGTGGCCCCAAGCCACACAACAAGGGACCAAGTCGAGATGGCCACCCTCAAGACAACCATTCCAAGCCGCAACACAAGAAGGGCAATGATAAGACGAAGAAGGACACAAGAAAATGGTGTGAGTACAATAAAATTCCTTGGCACAACACCGAAGAATGTCGCTCCAAGAAGTCACTCATGGCTGAACTGAACGCTTCCAAGTCAAATCCTGAAGGAGGGTAGTGGATTATCTGTTGGGTATCTGTTATATTCTTTGCATGTGTGTCTGTGGGTGGGTGCATCAGATATGACAACTATGTCTGATGATCCCTTCACCTAGGGCTCTGCCATGTGTGTTGGGTGCTTTCCTAGGGAGGTCCCAGGG
>ML795038.1:107772-118911 GCA_009831015.1 Picea engelmannii | reverse complement strand
CTGTTCCATCCCTAGGTAAATCTGTGTATTATGTTTCATTCATAGATGATTTTTCAAGGAACACATGGATTTATTTTCTTAGAAAGAAATCTGAGGTATTTGATAAATTTAAAGAGTTTAAGGCTCTCGTAGAAAATCAGACAAAGAAGAAAATAAAGGTATTGAGAACAGATAATGGTGGAGAATTTTGCGGAAATGAATTCAAAGAATTCTGTAAGAAGTGTGGTATAGCAAGACAGAAGACTACTCCACACACTCCTCAGTAGAATGGAGTTGCGGAAAGGATGAACAGGACACTGATGGAAAAAGCAAGGAGCATGCTCAGCGGTGTCGGATTAGGAAAAGAATTCTGGGTAGAGGCAGTGAGTACAGCATGTTACCTGGTCAATCGATCACCTTCATCAACGTTGGATGATACAACTCCACATGAGGTATGGTCTAGAAAGAAAACCTCTCTTCAAAATCTTAGAGTGTTTGGTTGTGATGCTTATGTACATGTTCCAAAGGAAAATAGGAGTAAGTTGGATAATAAAGTTGAAAAGTGTATCTTTATTGGTTATAAAGATGGTGTGAAAGGTTATAAGCTTTGGAACCCATAAACCAAGAAAACTGTTTACAGTCTAGATGTTTTCAGAAAGGTAAAATATGTGTCCAAACAGGAATTCCCACCAACGCAAGATGAGCCTGAGAAAATATAGCTTGAGTTGGATGATGCAAAATTTGAATCATCTGAAGAAGAGGAAGAAGATGATGAAGAAGAAGAAACTCATACCCCAGTATTGAGGAGATCAGTGAGAGATAGAAGGAAACCAAAAAGGTATAGTTCACCTAATTTTCTTTCCAATTTTGCCTTATCTATTACTGATGATGATCCCAAAACTGTCAAGGAAGCAGTGAATTCAGAGGATAGTAAACTCTAGAAGAAGGCCATGGTTGAAGAAATGGATGCCTTGGATAAGAATGAGGCATGGGATATAGTTGAGCTTCCAGCTGGAAGAAAATCGGTTGGTAGATGTTAGTGATATTTCTCGTAACAAGGGTAAAATGCAAAAGAATGGGCTAAAAACCCACTTACCCTAAGTTTGGGATGCATTGTGCCTGTGTTTAAATGGAAATCAGGTTTGGACAGCAGAGATTCATGTGCCCGGATCAACGACGCACATAGGATTCTGGAGCCCCCCCATCTTTCTACCTTTAAGCGGAGGGGGGGGGGGTGTGGGGGTCCGGAATCGGGGGCACACATCTTCAACGATCTCAATCAAGATGCCCAGATCAACGGTGTGTAGGGTGATTCCGGACCCCCCCCCCGCCTTTCTACCTTTAAGCTGAGGGGGGGGGCTCTGGAATCATGTACGCATCTCTCCAATGGCTGCGATTGGTGCACCCGGATCAACGGAACACAGGCCATCCGGGCACCCTCTGCCTTTCTGCGTTTAATCGATGTGGGGCCCCCCTTTCTTGTCATGTTATCTTACCATCTGTCTATCTCCCCTCTTCTGGTCCGTGTGGTCCCTTTCCCATATCATCTTTCACTCACCGCTTGCCATGTGTCTTGGTCCTTTCCATGTCAGCCACCCACTAAAGGCAAGCCCATTATATCTCATCTCCTGCCCCCTCCGCCTATTGTCTTCCACCATGTGTCCTCCTCTGTCGTCTCTCTCATGCCTCGTCACTTCTTACCACACTCTCATAGTTTTGGTGTCACCACTCCCGTTATGCGCCTCATCCCTTGCGCTTGTCTCCACGCCTATCCATTAGGCAGTTCAGTTAATCCAGGTGGCAGCGCGAGGGGCTGTCCATGTCCCAAGAGTGCCGAGTTGGCCGGGCCATCTTCAATCCCAAGGAAGAAGTTATTGAAGTAGTTGGTGGTGGTTAGATGTCGCCTCCGCCATAATGGGAAAGTCCGGCAGCAAATTGAAGGCATGTCGATTTGCCCCACGGAGCTGTCATGGATTCGATTGTGTCCACTGCGGGTGCACGATCATTCAGAAACTGCCGGTGCAGATTGTCAGAATCCATGCAGACGCAAAGTTTTTAATGCAATGTCTCGATTCTGTTGCTTTTGGTTGTTTTGAGTATATGTAGGTGTTTCCACCATTTTTGTATCTATCGATGGTTGAGCAGAGCTCCCGGTTGTAAAGCTTTAATGAAGCATTGATACTCTGGTTATGTATGGACTTTTGAGACTTCTTGCCTTATGGATGCCAGTTTCTTTTACGTCTTTGTTATATTGTGTTAGAATAGCTCAGAATTGGAGGATCCAGTTGAGTTGTAGTTGTTATAGGATGATGTTGTCATGGATCATTGTAATAGGTGTGTTGTTTCTAATCGGTTCTTGTGACTTTCCCAGCGCTGAGTGACTTGGAATTGGAAGATCCAGTCAAGTCCCCTCTCAGTTTCTTGAGACCCTGAACCAAGCCGATCTTGCATTCAGAGTCTTTCTTCTGCAAACTGCCAAAATCCTGTTGCCCAAAGTTGTTTGTCCACCTTTTCTTATCAAGTCTTCCACCTGACCATCTTTTAATCAACCCACTGGCTAAAGTTAGATCAAGACCTCCTTTGTCCTTTACAGGTGAGACACAGTCCCCGAGTTAGAGTGATATCTCCCCGAGTCTCTTTCCATCTGATCATCCATTAAAACTATCGTGACATTAAACTGATGGGTGTCGGGCTCTTCTCCTGCTGCAATCCAGGAGTGACTTCTGACGCTAACATTTCTGGCGCCGTTGTCGGGGATGAAGTTGAATATTTTCCCAGATTTTGAATGACAACAATTAGTTGATTCTGAAGGTGCATCAGATATCAGAACTTGAAGATTGCTATTGTGCACCTGGCGACTCGATTGTGACGACTCCACTGGAGTGAACCCACTATTTTAACTGTGGTGTCCAGAGGCAGACATACGCGGTCACATCCACAGCTGCCTCTAACTACACCTGAAGCTGACCCAGAGGCGGTTCTGAGAAGAGGAAAGAGCTCTGTAGAAGAAGTTTCCATTGTTGAACTAGGTATTTCCCCATCTCTTTCTGTGAGAACTCATTTTTCTCCTCCTCAGTTTCTTAATAGACCTCCGTCAGGGGTTTCCCGTTTCCTAAATTTTGGGAGTGTCCCTGCTGAGTTTTCCCCTCCTGGTCTGGAATTGGAGGGAGAAATCCTTGTCACTCCTCTCTCCTCTAAAGCTATTCCTTGGCGTAGACCCAGGACTACAGAATATTTCCCCACTCCTGCACAAAGAGGAGCACCTGCTGACTTGAGCTCATTAGCCTTCTCCTTGAATCCTCTCTTGTTCCCCACTCCACTTCGAGGCTCATCCCCTGTAGCCCCTTCGCGAACTCCTTCCCCTCCAAGTTCTCCTCTACCTAATATCCCTATGGCTAGTGCTAATCCCCCTCCGAATAGAATGGATGTCATAGTCGCTGCTAGATATGCTCCCTTAATCCTACCCCATCCTATGAATCCTCTCCCTACTGGAGATTACTTGAAATACATGCCCAAGTTCAATGGAGAAGGGGATATAACTGTAGAGGAGCATTTGGCTGCTTTCTACAGTTATGCAGACAACCTAAACATTGAAAATGAAGATGTCTGGATGAGAGTCTTTGTCTAGAGCCTGGATGGCGAGGTGAGGAAATGGTTCAAGGGGCTGGCCCCCAGATCTATTGTTGGAATTGAAGCACTCGATAGTGTTTTTCTGAGGCAGTGGGGAGATAGGAAGGACTTCATGTATTACATGACAGAGTTTGGGTCTCTAAAGAAAATGGAAGGAGAGTCTGTCTCTGACTTCTCCAAAAGATTCAATAAGATGTATAATAAGATTCCTACAGAGATAAATCCCTCAGAAGCCTCTGCCCAAATTTCCTATGCTGGTGCATTTGACCCTGATTTCTGCCTTTTATTGAGAGAAAGAAGAGCCACCTCCTTGGCTCAAATGAAATATGCAGCCATAGAGGTGGAATCCAACATATTAGCAGCTGACAAACTGAGGAACAAGGCCGACAAAGACAGAAGGAAGGGAAAGTCCGAAGCCTCAACCTCTGGCCCATCGTTGCCCCACCCCCAAGTGGATGAACTGACCAAGATGATGAAGTTTTTGTCTGAAGAGATGGAGTGACTGAAGGTGGAAAGGAGGAAAGCGTATAAGGGCCCTCAGAGTGCCAAAAACAAAGGAGGTTTCAAGAGGGCAAACAATATCGCTCCCCTGATTATGCAAAGAGAGAGGGGAAGAGACAAGGAAGACCAAAGAATTCAGGCCCCCTTACAGAACAATTTTGTGGCCGAAGACGAAGAGGGGGAAACAGACGAGCTTGAGCCAAAGATACATTGCTTCGGAGAGACTCCCCCTTTTCCTCACCTGATTCAGTCAGCATATGAGGAGTCTCTCATGAACAGTCAACTAAATGAATTGAGCAAAGGAGACAAGGCTAGCGATAGCCGAGGCAGGTATAACCTGAGGTCCGATAAAAAGACAGCAGCACCTGATATTCCTAAGCAGTCCACTAAAATAGAGAAACCTTCTAATGAAGTAGCAGACAGTCACAGAGGTAAGAAGGTCCAACCCCCCTCTCCTATTATTCAGAATCATGCTCCTGAAATAAGAGAAATCCCAAAGCTTACATCTTCTTTTAATTTCGAGCATGAAATTCAAAAGATCAGAATCCCTGTGCCCCTCACCAAGCTAATTAAACACGGAGAATTTAAAAAATGTTTCTCCAAGCTTCTACAGTCTGAAGCCTCATGCCTTCCCACAGACTCCATAAACCTCCAGGATGAAAAGCCAGCAGTTGTCCTAGGTCCCATGGTAGAAGATAGAGATGATTCATCCCCTCCCTTCTACACATCCCTGAACATACATGATAAAGTGTTGCACAACTGCTTGATGGATTCAAGGGCCTCTCACAACCTCATGCCCAAAACCGTCATGGAAGAGTTAGGACTAGAAGTCACCTGAGCCTATCATGACCTCTATTCTTTTGACTCCAGGAGGGTTCAGTGTCTTGGAGTTATTAAAGACCTGGTTGTGACATTATTTCAACTGCCCATGAAAAGTTTGGTCATGGATGCTGTAGTGGCCGATGTTCCCCCCAAGTTTGGTATGTTGTTGTCAAGATCTTGGATAAAAAGACTAGGGGGGACTTTGTAGATGGACCTCATGTATGCTACTATCCCAGTGTTCAGAGGAGAGCATAGAAGACTATACAGGGAAGCCCAACTGGCCTACATAATCAGTGATGAATCCAACTCTACCAATCATCCCATCTTTGCCTTGGACACTGATTTAGGTTCCAGTTTACTGCAGCTCACCCAAGCCCCTGAGCCTCCTCTGAAACTTAGAAAGTAGCCCACTGTTTCCCCTGAATTTCCTCCCTCCATCACCCCAATCTGGAAAAAAAAATTTGATGGAGCCTGTTCCCGAGAAGGTGCTGGAGCCGGGGTGGCTTTTGTGTCACCTGCTCAGGAGACCATATCCCTGTCATATAAGCTGGAATTTGAAACCACCAATAATGTGGCATAGTATGAAGCTCTTATCCTAGGATTAAGAGCCACAAGGGAAATGGGAATTCAAGAGGTAGCAGTGTTTAGAGATGCCTAGTTGGTAGTCTAGCAGATCAGAAGCACTTATCAGGCCAAGCATCCTCGACTCTGAAATTACAGAAATGAGGTATGGGATCTAATTGACAGTTTCTTCTCAGCATTTAACATTTCTTTCATCCCAAGAGAAGAAAACACAATGGCAGATTCCTTGGCTGCATCAGCAAGCATTTTCAAAGTACCCTTGCCGCCCAAACTGAGGTATGATGTAGAAGTAAAATACAAGCCCTCCATACCTGACAACATCAAACATTGGAAGGTGTTTGAGGATGATCTCGAGATCAAAAAGTTCTTGGAGACTATTGAAGAATTCTCAAAAATGCATATTGACCAAGACTCCATCTCTGAGGAAAGGTTTGAGGGGGGTGAGTTGCTGAGTAAAATAGCAAAGAATGACATTATTCAGTTGCCTAGCAATCACATTCTGAGGGGACTGGTCCCATTAGAGATATTGTTTGATGGGAATGATGTGGCAATAAAGGGGAGGGTTTCAAGTGATGATGTTGACACAGCTGAGTGCAACATTGGCACACCAGAGGAGCCTAAGTTTTTCAAGCTGTCAAGGAGTTTGACCAAGGAGCAGAGGGATGAATATACCGAGTTGCTGAGGGAGTTTGCTGATGTGTTTGCATGGACCTACGAAGACCTCAAGACATATGACACATCTGTCATTGAGCACAAGATCCCACTAAAAGAAGAGGCTAAGCCATTCAAGTAGAAGCTGAGACAAATAAATCCCATGTTGTTACCTGTCATGGAGAAAGAATTGAAAAAACTACTAGATGCCCGAATCATTGTCCCCTTGAGATATTCCAATTGGGTGGCCAATTTGGTTCCAGTAAGAAAGAAAAGTGGGGAAATCAGACTCTGCATTGATTTCAGGAACCTGAATAGGAGCTCTAGGAAGGACAATTATCCCCTGCCCAACATGGAACATATATTGCAGAAGGTCACTGGTGCATCTAGAATATCCATGATTGATGGCTTCTCTGGCTATAATCAGATATCAGTCATGCCTGAGGACAGGGAAAAAATGGCCTTCACCACTCCTTGGGGCACATTCATGTATGCCAAAATGCCTTTCAGACTCATGAATGCAGGAGCAACATTTTAGCGAGCCATGGAAATAGCCTTCATCGGGGAAAAAGACCAGTTCGTGGTAATCTATCTAGATGACATCACGGTCTTCTCTAGGACAGACAAGGAGCATTGCTGCCACTTGAAGAAATTTTTCCTGAAGTGTCGGAGGTTTGGCCTATCCTTGAACCCCAAGAAATATTTGTTCGCTATGAAGGAAGGGAAGCTATTAGGCCATATAGTGTCAGCAGAGGGAGTAAGGATCGATCCTAGCAGGGTGGAAGCACTTCATACCCTAGCACTTCCCAGATCTAAGAAGGAAGTTCAGGCCTTTTTGGGGAAGATAAATTTTCTGAGGAGATTTTTCTCTAATTTTACTGAGTTGGTGAAACACATCACAGCCATGCTCAGGAAGGGAAATGAAGTGAAATGGACTACTGGACCCAGGGAATCTTTTGACCAAATAAAGAGAGCACTAACTAAGGCACCTGTGCTAATCAGTCCTGATTATTCTAAAGATTTCCTGATTTTTTCTTTTGCTTCTTGTGATACAGTAGCAGCAGTATTGTTGCAGAAAAATGAGCAAGGGCGAGAGAAACCTATTGCCTTCTTTAGCAAGGCATTGAGAGATGTTGAACTCTAGTACGAGATCATGGAGAAGCAAGCTTATCCCTTGGTGAAATCCCTCAAAGCTTTCAGAGTCTATGTCTTGCACTCAAAGATCACCACGTACATTCCTTTTGCCTCTGTGAAGGACATCCTCGTACAGCCTGACATAGACGAGAGAAGAGGTAAATGGATTGCCAAGATCCTGGAGTTTGATCTGGAGGTCAAGCCCACCAAATTGATAAAGGGGCAGGGTTTAGCCAAGCTGCTGGCTGAATCCAACTGCAAATCTTTGGGGATTAACTTCATCAACAAGCAAGCTGAGTCATCCAACGAGCATTTCTAGAGTGCCTTACCACTAGTAGCATGCGCCTGGTATAAGGATATCTTGTATTTTCTGCAAGAATTGAGGCCTCTTGATGGAATGGAAAAAGGCAAGGCAAGAGCTCTAAAACTCAAAGTTGTCAGATATTGCCTCATTGACCAGGTCATGTACTGGAAATACCCTCTAGGGGTATTTTTAAAATGCCTCGACCCACAAGAAGCCCAAAAGGTAATGTTTGATTTCCATGGCGATCTCTGCGGAGGTCATCATTTCTGGAAGACCACAGCCCATAAGATCCTTCGAGCTGGGTATTACTGGCCCACTTTATTCCCTGATGTCTGCAGAGAAATTAGAACTTGCATCAAATGCCAAAAGTTCTCAGGAAAGAAGCAGCTCAAGTCCCTGCCATTAAAGCCTGTAGTAGTTTCAGCACCCTTTCAGCAGTGGGGATTGGACTTCATTGGAGAAATTAATCCTCCCTCAAGTGGCCAGCACAGATGGATCCTGACTGCGACAGATTATTTCACCAAATGGATAGAATTTGTCCCCACCAGGATCACTTCTCACAAAGTGATTATCAGCTTCCTGGAAGATATCGTAGCCAGATTTGGCTGTCCTAAAAAAATTGTCACTAACAACGCCACCCCTTTTCGGTCCGAGCCTCTGGTAAAGTTCTGTGAATAGTTTGAGATTTCACTGATTCACTCCACCCCCTATTACCCTCAGGGAAATGGACTGGCAGAGTCTTCCAATAAAAGCCTAATCAAGCTCATTAAGAAATTATTGGAAGACAATAAAAGGGCCTGGGATTCAAAGCTTAAATTTTCTCTATGGGTTGATTGGGTGACAATGAAGAAGTCCCTGGGCATCTCACCTTTTCAACTTGTTTATGGAACCGAGGCTATTTTCCCCACTCAACTCGTCATAGTTGTAGCGAAATTCCTCCAGGACCTTGAAGGAGAGCCTGACCATATGGTCAGAAGAATTCATCAGATGGTGGAAGTGTAGTAGATCAGAGAACTGGTCATGGACAGGGCTTATAATCATTAGTAGAAGATCAAGCAGGGTTTTGATAGGAAGAGCAAAAAGAAAGAATTCGAGCAGGGTGACCTGGTGCTCAAATGGGATGCACCCAGGCAGGACAAGGGCAAGCATAGTAAGTTCGATGCCCTCTGGTTTGTGCCTTTCAAGATCCTTGAAGTATTCTCGAACAACACGTACAGGTTGCAGGATCTGGAAGGCGAAGAAGTTTTTAATGGCCCAATAAATGGGCATTTCCTGAAAAAATGTTTTTTGTGAGCCGCAGTCGGCTCTTTTGTTTTGTAAATATTGTTTTTGTTTTCAGTTTAATAAATGACTCCATAGCCCAACAGCAAGGCACTGAATCTGCAAAAGCGTTCTTAGAGCATCACAGGGATGACTCTATCCCCCATGGAGCCAAATGTTAGCGATATTTCTCGTAACAAGGGTAAAATGCAAAAGAATGGGCTAAAAACCCACTTACCCTAAGTTTGGGATGCATTGTGCCTGTGTTTAAATGGAAATTAGGTTTGGACAGCGGAGATTCGTGTGCCTGGATCAACGACACACATAGGATTCTGGAGCCCCCCATCTTTCTACCTTTAAGCGGAGGGAGGGGGTCCGGAATCGAGGGTGCACATCTTCAACGGTCATGATCGAGCCACCCGGATCAATAGCGCGCAGGGTGATTCCGGACCCCCCCCCGCCTTTCTACCTTTAAGCTGAGGGGGAGGGTCCAGAATCATGTATGCATCTCTCCAATCACTGCAATTGGTGCACCCGGATCAACGACGCACAGGCCATCCGGGAACCCTCTACCTTTCTGCGTTTAATCGACGTGGGGCCCCCCTTTCTTGTCATGTTATCTTACCATCTGTTTATCTCCCCTCTTCTGGTCCATGTGGTCCCTTTCCCATCTCATCTTTCACTCATCGCCTTCCATGTGTCCCACTCCTTTCCACGTCAGCCACCCACTAAAGGAAAGCCCATTATATCTCATCTCCTGCCCCCTCTGCCTATTGTCTTCCACCATGTGTCTTCCTCTGTCATCTCTCTCATGCCTCGTCACTTCTTACCACACTCTCATAGTTTTGGTGTCACCACTCCTGTTATGCGCCTCATCCCTTGCGCTTGTCTCCACGCCTATCCATCAGGCAGTTCAGTTAATCCAGGTGGCAGTGCGAGGGGTCGTCCACGTCCCAAGGGTGCCGAGTTGGCCGGGCCATCTTCAATCCCAAGGAGGAAGTTATTGAAGTAGATGGTGGTGGTTAGACGTCACCTCTGCCATAATGGGAAAGTCCGGCAGCGAATTGAAGGCACGTTGATTCACCCACGGAGCTGTCAGGGATTCGATTGCATCCGCCGCAGGTGCATGATCATTCAGAAACTGACAGTGCAAATTGTCAAAATCCATGCAGACGCAAAGTTTTTAATGCAACGTCTCAATTCTGTTGCTTTTGGTTGTTTTGAGTATATGTAGGCGTTTCCACCATTTTTGTATCTATCGATGGTTGAGCAGAGCTCCCGGTTGTAAAGCTTTAATGAAGCACTAATACTCTGGTTATGTATGGACTTTTGAGACTTCTTGCCTTATGGATGCCAATTTATTTTTCGTCTTTGTTATACTGTGTTAGAACAGCTCGAAATTGGAGGATCCAGTCGAGTTGTAGTTGTTATAGGATGATGTTCTCATGGATCACTATAATAGTTGCGTTGTTTCTAATCGGTTCTTGTGACTTTCCCAGCACTGAGTGACTTGGAATTGGAAGATCCAGTCAAGTCCCCTCTCAGTTTCTTGAGACCCTGAACCAAGTCGATCTTGCATTCAGAGTCTTTCTTCTGCAAACTGCCAAAAGCCTGTTGCCCAAAGTTGTTTGTCCACCTTTTCTTATCAAGTCTTCCACATGAACATCTTTTAATCAACCCACTGGTTGAATTTAGATCAAGACCTCCTTTGTCCTTTACAGGTGAGACCCAGTCCCCGAGTTAGAGTGATATCTCCCTGAGTCTCTTTCCATCTGATCATCCATTAAAACTATCGTGACATTAAACTGATGGGTGTTGGGCTCTGCTCCTGCTGCAATCCAGGAGTGACTTCCGACGCTAACAGTAGCAAATGGTTGTTCAAGAAGAAGTTTAATGCACAAGGTAAAGTGGAGAAATACAAAGCTTGGTTAGTAGCAAAAGGTTATTCCCAGGTACAGGGAATTGACTTTGGTGAGATTTTTTCTCCTGTTGCTAAGTTAACTTCTATTAGATTTCTTTTATCTATTACTGCTGCTTTTGATATTGAAGTGGAACAAATGGATGTGAAAACAGCATTCCTACATGGGAATCTGGAAGAAGAAATCTACATGAAGCAGCCAAAAGGCTTTGTACTGAAGGGAAATAAAGAGCTAGTCTGTAAGCTAAAGAAGTCACTATACGGTCTGAAGCAATCACCTAGGATGTGGTACCAAAAGTTTGACACATACATCCTTGGATTGGGATTTGTAAGAAGCAGGGCTGATCACTGTGTATAT
>ML795038.1:93535-107123 GCA_009831015.1 Picea engelmannii | reverse complement strand
TGAGCATAGAAAATTTCTCCTGGTGTAGAGTAACAATGGGCATTGTTGCCCTGGATTGTTGACTATATAATCCCCTGGACCCCTGGATGCAAAGAAAACAACAAGTGGGAGAATGTTGGGTATGTGTTATATTCTTTGCATGTATGTGTGTGTGGGTGCGTCAGATACGACAACTGCGTCTAACGATCCCTTCACCTAGAGCTATGTCATTTGCACCGGGCGCTTTCCTAAGGGGGTCCCAGGGGGGGGCAGGTATGCCCCCCCTGGTTACACGCAGCGTTCGGGGCAGCGCCCCG
The DNA here is from genome assembly GCA_009831015.1 of Picea engelmannii. Classification (NCBI taxonomy): domain Eukaryota; kingdom Viridiplantae; phylum Streptophyta; class Pinopsida; order Pinales; family Pinaceae; genus Picea; species Picea engelmannii. The sequence continues at coordinate 106,827 of ML795038.1, read as the reverse complement.
AAATTTTTTTTTGCACGATTTTTGCTATTTTTAGCGGATTTGTAAATTAATCCTGGATTAAGGGATTAGGGTTTTGGTATCTACGGAATACCTAAAAACATTGTATATATTGTATGGCGAATGGTGAAATTCGATATAATGAAAATAAGAAAGGTTTTCCCGGTTGAAGGTTTCTGGTATAAAATCTCTATGTACTTTGTGTATGAGTGATTGATTAATTTATGTATTGATTAAGAATCTATATGCATTGCTTTACTTTTGCAGGTTTAAAACTTACATTATCGATGTTGAACCCAGTGCCACGGTCGCTACCACCAAAGTGTTGGTTGTCGAGCCTGATTATCTTTCTGATTAAGAGGCCTTTGTTTTCATCCGTGTTTATACGTCGTGAATACTTTACACCCTAGAAGAATGTACACTCCTCCACACGAGGGAGTGCAGAGGGGGGTTACCCCTTCTGCGGGGTCTGGGGGAAAGAGGGCCCCCGACGAGGGTTTAGGGGAGAAGCCCCTAAACGAAAAAATTGCCTTGTAAATGTATATTGTAATTTCATTATAAATCTAGACCGTTCATTATAAGGTCATAGATCTGACGGTAGAAGTTATGTTAGGGTTTTTTTCCCTAGAAGGCAACCCTCTTTTATGAGGGAAATGTATTGTGGCTATGGATTATTGCGAATATTGTATTCTGAGTGAGGAAACTGTTAGAGAAAGAGGAGGAAGTTACAACAGTTTTGCTTTAGGTTGTATTCCTTCATTTGCTGGATAATAATAAAGGAAGGACCTGGAAATTTCTCTGGTGGATGTAGCCCACACTGAGTGAACCACGTATATCTGTGTCTCTATTATATTGTGTATCTTCTATGTTTTATTTTCGCATTTATTTTATTTTATCACTCAACGATCCTATTTTTCTAACAACTGGTATTAGAGCAAAAGGTAACTCACAGGAAAAGAGGGTTTCTGGTTTGAGTGGGAGCAATGGTGGAAGATGGAAAGTTTAGGGTCGAGAAATTTAATGGCCAAAACTACCAGTTATGGAAGATGTAGATGGAAGATTATTTATATTAGAAGGATCTATTCCTACCATTGGGTGGAATAGTAAATAAGTCAATGGCCATGAAGGATGAAGAAAGGAAGGTTCTTGACAGAAAGACACTAGGAAAAATATGACTGAGCCTGGAAGCATCGGTGGCTTTCAATATTTTGAAATAAAAGACAACGAAGGAGTCGATGGACACATTGGATAAACTGTATGAAAATCCCTCGGTGTCCAATAAGGTATTTCTAATGAAGAGATTAATTAATATGAATATGTCAGAAAGTGGGTCTGTTGCAGATCATTTAAATGAATTTAATGCAGTTACGAATCAACTAAGTTCTGTAAAAGTGGACTTTGATGATGAGGTTAGGGCTCTTCTAATATTGTGCTCATTGCTAGAAAGCTAGAACAACTTGGTCATGGTTGTAAGTAACTCTGTCTCTGGTTCAAACACTTTAAAATTTGATGATGTTGTTGGTGTTATCCTTAGCGAGGAAATGCGACGAAAAAACACAGGTGAGACATCGGGTAATGCATTGAACATGGAGAACATGGGAAGACAAAAGGATAGAGGAAAGGGCGTAGGGAACCGCAAGAATTCTAGGAAGGGTAGATCCAAATCTATATTTGGAAAGATAGAGTGTTGGAATTGTGGGAAGAAAGGACATCTGAAGAAAGACTGCATAGCTCCAAAGAAACAAAGAGATGTACAACATGAGAAAAATCAAGAAGCAAATGTAATAGGTGATGTGTTACAAGATGCTTTGATTCTTTATGTAGATAATATTTCTGAGTCTTGGGTAGTAGATTCAGGGGCTTCATTTCATGACACATCCCATAGGAAACATTTTCTAGATTATGTTCAAGGTGATTTTGGACAAGTTCATCTAGGTGATGATGCACCATGAAAAATTGTTGGAATGGGAAAGGTAAAAAAAAAAAACAAAGCAATGGAAACCAATGGTTGTTGAAAGAAGTAAGACATGTTCCAGATCTAAGGAAAAATCTAATTTCAACATGGCAGTTGGCAAGTGAAGGTTGTATATCCATATTTACAGATAAGGTGTGGAAGTTCACCAAAGGATCATTAGTGATAACAAAAGGAGAGAAGGTAGGTACATTGTATTTATGTACTGGTAATACTGACTCTTCTATCTCTTTAGCTTCTACAGGAGTGGATACAACACTATGGCATGATAGGCTTGGACACATGAGTGAGAAGGGGATGCAGATACTTCAAAAAAGAAATTTGTTGCCAGATCTTAAACAAATTGATTTGGATTTCTGTGAGCATTGGGATTATGGAAAACATAAGAGAGTCAGATTTCTTAGAGTCAGAAAAGAAAAGAAGAGTGAAAGGTTAGATCTTGTTCATATAAATGTATGAGGACCAATTCATGTATCATATCTTGGTGTCTCTCATTATTATGTTACTTTTATTGATGATGCACCTAGAAAAACTTTGGTTTATTGCATGCAACAAAAATCTGAAGTTTTTGATACTTTTAAGAAATGGAAAGATTTGGTTGAGAGTGAGACAGGAAAAAGGTTGAAGTGTCTCAGATCAGACAATGGAGGTGAATATTGTAGCAAGGAGTTTGATGATTACTGTTCATACCATGGGATTCGTAGAGAGAAGACAGTTCCAGGAACACCACAAGAAAATGGTTTTTCAGAAAGGATGAACATGACAATCATGGAGCGTGCAAGGAGTATGAGATTGCATGTTGGTTTTCCCTTACATTTATGGGCAGATGTTGTAGATATTGTTGTTTACTTAATAAACAAAGGACCTTCAAGCTCTTTGGATGGTAGAATTCCAGAGGAGACATGGACAAGTAAAAAGGTAAACTATTCCTTTTTGAACACTTTCAGTTATGAATCATTTGTCCATATTGATAAATAAAATAGAACAAAGCTTGAGGCAAAATCCAAGAAGTGTACCTTTATTGGATACAATATTAATGATTTTGGTCATTTCTTATGGGATTATGAAAATAAAAAAATCATTAGGAGTAGAGATGTCATATTAAATGAGAAGGTCATCTACAAAGATTAGTTGCAGGGAAAGAAACATGAAAAATAAAAATCAGAATACACAGTGCTTGATGAGACCACTGAAAACGAAATTCCAAAGGTACTAGAAAATCAAAATGTACAAAAATAGGATCAACATGTACCTCAAACTCCTACAAGTGTTGTTAGAAGATCTACCAGGTTAATTAGACCCCTGAATGATACTCTCCTTCATTGTATAATTTATTGTTGATTAATTCTAGTGAACCATAATGTTATGAAGAGAGAATGTAGGTAGACACCAAAAAGAAGTGGCAGAAGGGCATGAAAGAGGAAATGGATTCCTTGGTAAATAACTATACTTGGGATTTGGTTCAGTTGCCTGTAGGAAAAACAACATTGCAGAATAAATGGGTTTACAAGTTGAAGGAAGAAGATGGAGGAAAAAAATGATACAAGGCTAGACTTGTTGTACAGGGGTTTGCACAAAAGAAAGGTATAGATTTTGATGAAATGTTTTCTCCTATTGTTAAAATGAATTCAATTAGGACTATTTTAAGTCTTGTGGTAGTAGAAGATTTGCATTTAGAACAGTTAGATGTAAAACCAACTTTTCTCCATGGGGAGTTGGAGGAAGAGATTTATATGTAGCAGCCACAGGGGTATGAGGTCAAAGGGAAGGAGAATTTGGTATGGAGGTTGAAGAAGAGCTTGTATGGCCTAAAGCAAGATCCAAGGAAATGGTATTTGAATTTTGACAGGTTTATGACATAACAAGGTTATAGTAGATGTCATTCTGATCATTGTGTTTATTTTAAAAAGCTAGAAAATGGAAGCTATATTATCTTGTTATTGTATGTAGATGGCATGCTTGTTGTAGGGTCTAATATGCAAAATATAAATGTGCTCAAGAAGAAATTAGCTAATTCATTTGCGATGAAGGATTTGGGTGCTGCAAATAAAATCCTTGGTATGAGAATAACAAGAGACATGAAAATTCACAAATTGACATTGTCTCAGGGTGAGTACATAGAGAAGGCGTTGGAGAGGTTTAAAATGCAGAATGCAAAACCAGTCAATACACATTTGGCCAACCATTTCAAATTAACTAAGGAAATGTGTCCCAAGACACAGGAGGAGATAAAATACATGTCCTAGGTCCCTTCAACGCTTCAACATCACACCAACAAAACCCTAACTACTTGCCCTTTCAGCAACACCTGCGAAGGAGATGAAGTCTCACCCAAGGTAGAGGCAGGGGTGGTTGCAGGACTCAAGTGTCTAAAACCTAGCTAGGACATAGATATGTGATTACAACACTCTAAAAAAGCACTTAACAGTTAACATTCATCAATATTTAACCCTCATTCACATCACAGGTCAAAACCCTAATTACATAACAACGCAGTATTCAATCAGATCTAATACATCCAAGCACTAAGAAGATAGAAATAGATCAGATCTAGCATTCATTCACATCACTAAGCACTAAGCTATCATTACCAGATGCATCTAATCATATATCACTGTACTTAAGCATAAATCACAACAATCACATAAGAATCATAAGCACAAAGCAACCATAACACATGATATATGTGGTTCACCCCCATGTGGGGCTATGTCCACAAACTCTTTTCTTCTTTATTATCTTCTTTCAATATTCCACAAGAACAGAGCCACAAGAACCCACTCTACATAGAACAGGAGATCTGCGCACACCTCACCAAACCCTCCTTCCCCAAGCCAGGTTACAACACAGATCCTTACACAGTCTGTGCACAAAGCACTACAAATGACTTGCACTTAACTTTGCAAGTCTCAACACATAGTATGCACGAAGAATTCATAACTACTTACACTTAGCATCACACCGAACGTTCACCACTTCCTACTTTTTTCTTCTTACATCGCCTAGCTTTCTATTTGTACTTTACAAAAGGGTCCTAAACATGGTTAAACCCATGGGCCGACATCCCCATACCTGTTACATAAACCCTAAACCCAAAAATGATCTAAAAAGGGCTGAGATCCCATGATCTCTACTCCGCCTTCGACCAGCCTGTCGAAGTCCCAAAAATGGTCAAACGTGACCAAGGTTCTCCAAAACTTGGTCAAGGGATAATAGGCCCCCAACACTCACTTGTGACTCATCCTGAGTCACTCTGATATGGGGAACTCTGCCTCGAATGCCTCAAGCTTGGCTTGATCTGCCTTGACCTGTTTCTTCGCTAGAGCCTCCTACTCAGTGAACTCCTGAATAATCTTCTCCGTCACAGGTCCTTCCAAGCGCTATTCTACTATGGTGACTACTTGTTCTAGTTCTGCACCTCTTCCTTCAATTTCTTCAAACAATATGCAAGACTCGTCCTACAAAAGCTGGTGTCACTGATTCACTTCTATGACCTTGCTCTGTATGGCATGGATCTGCTACTAAACCATGCATTGTTTCTGGGACCTTTTCATTCTCTCGACTACTGACAGAGGTTTCAACGGTGCTTGCATCATCGCTTCTTGTTGCTTGGCCTCCTGGAGTTGTGACTCCAGTGTCCTTAGTTTAGGGTCCTCTGTAATACGCTCGTAAGTCTGCACACTTCGACTGCTGAGTTGTTTACATTCTAAGGCCAATTCCTTGATTCTCTGGACTGCGCTCCAGACAATTTCTTCTCTCAGGTCTCGCACTTCCTGCGGAGTGCTTGGCATGGTTTGTAACTCTTGTTTGGCCACCCTCTGTTGGAGCTGTTGAATGGATTCAGCAAGCTTTGCCACTTGATCCTCTACTGGGTATTCTTCCATATGCTCTAAACCCATCACAGAGCGAAGTGCTCTAGTGACTGCTTCTTTAACTCCAATCTACTCTACAAGCAGTTGTTCCTTCTCCTTCTAGATCTGCGCTCTATCCTCTGCAAACTTGGATTGGATGTCGTATTTTTCCTGCTGTGCAGCCCGATGTTTCTCTATGGCTTCCTCTTATGCTTGCTTCAGGGCCTTTGTGGCCTGCTCTTTTTCTTCCTGAATACAATGAAGGTAAGCTTCGGTCGCATATGCTATTCCGTGTAGCTGGGCAGGTTCATCTCCCAACTCTGTTCCTTCTGCTAACGGGGGTGCAGTAGACACTGCACTGCTAGAGTAGAGGGATTTTTGTACCCCTTTCAGCTCTACTTCATTCCGGTCATACATGGTTTCTTGCTTGGCTTCATTGCACTGTAAAATATCTTCGGAGGTATCTAAGATAGCGATGATGATGAAATCTATGTAATCCATCGTGAGTACAATCTACATCTATGGTTTATTGGCTTTTGACTTCTTCTGCGATGTAGGTTTCGTGGGGGAAACCTTTCATTTCTTGGAGGTCTCCACTTCATCAAGGGGATCCCTAGGCGGTGTTACTTCACCTTGATTCTGCTTGTCTTCTTCCCCATTGTTATCTTCCTTGTCTACTTCGTCACCTCCTCCTCCTCCAGGTGAATCTGAAGAAGTCTCTTCCGATGCGTTGTTCAGCTTCTGTACCTCTTCCTTTTTCTTCCTTCTACTATTCATGGGTGCATCATACTCTTCGCGAGTAACCACAGAACTTCCGATGAGGTCGGGGTCGGACAGTTCTTCCTGGTCGACTGGTATAAGCAACTCTGCAGGTCATTCCTTAGTTATTTCTTCCATGTCCTCCTCTATGATCTTGTAATAAGACTAGCGCTCTTCTTTATGTTCATCTCCGCACACAGTGATATAAATAAAATGCCTATCTACGTGAAACTTCACAAATACTCTAAACCTATGCAATGTGTTCGACGTCATACGAGGGAAAGACTCAATATCCGTCTTCAACTGCAAGTAGTAGGTGTGGAACACCGCATTGGACTGCCATTTCTTAGCCATGTCGCTCAAGTGACAGAGCATAGTAAACTTCACAGCTAAGGGTTTAGACGACTCAATCTCAAGGAAGGTCGCACCTTCTGGCATCTCCCAAGCAATGAACGTGATGAGGATCAACAACCAACTAAAATGAAATGCATAGCCCTGATCCTGAGCTTCACAATAGTCTTGTTCAAACTGGTTGATGAGGTAACTCGCCCAGTTCATCTGTAGTCCTTCCATGCATTTTCCTGTGAGGTCAACAACGAACCCCGTGACTTGCATGGGTCCATTCTTCCTTACTAGCTTACCAACGATCAACTGGCAGGCTAGGTGCACTGCACCATTCTGAATGAAGGCTACCTTGTAGCCTCGCGTCCCCTTCTCCACATCGCCATAGGTATCTTTAATTTTCTGGGCCAGGGCGCGATCTACAGCCTTCCCTAGATAAAATTCTTGCAGGTATTGTCCTTGCATGCTCAGTCCAGTGATCCAATGGATCAATGCCAGATCTACGGTGATGCATCTGTCCAACCACAGATATCCACCATGGAAGCATGATAGCATGAGTTTAACGCACGTGTTAACCTCCTGATGCCTTCCAAAGTGTGGTATCTTCATCATGTTCATGATAGTGGACCTTGTGATGTCCATATTCCACGGTTGGGGGATGATCTTCGACTTCTTCCCCTTGCTCTTGGTCAAATACTTATGCGAGGTGAGCATTCCATGGTTCTTGTGATCTCCCAAGTTGGATTCACTGATCTTCAACGTCATAATCTGTCATAACTGTGGTCCTATTGTGCGTATCCCCTTCGGGAGGTACACAGTAATCAAGGTGTATTCCAAGTCCCTTGGACACTGTCATGACTAACTGCACCAGCCAAAGGTGGGATATAGTCAGGTAGGATGGATGGGATGAGCTTCACATTTGCCAATTCATCACAATGCTTGGTTCTTTTCTCAGTCGCAGCTCAGGATGGTCCAAATCCACAAGTAGTCGATGGGGATGCTTGCACTCTTCTCGTTGATGAAGCTTGAACTACGGTAGACATGATCTTCTCAACCATGAGGTCTATGAGGATCGCTTCGACGGATTTCTCTACTGCGTTGAAATCACCCGACATGCACGCTCAAGATCGGGTCAATGATCAAATACTCAATGTAACAGAACATGTGGTGAGGTCTCAATACGCACAACGTGAAAGAAACTAGTTCTATGTGGGCTCGAATAATCACTATTTTCAAAAGTGAAGTTTTCTTGGTGCAATGCTCTATGGGATAAATAGCTAACAGTGTAACGAATTCCTTTAATGGGTAGGGATGCCTTAGTCAATGGAATTCCATCCATTATGGCATGGTCCCAATGGTCTAATGGCAATCTTTCTGGCCATAACTGCAGTTCGATTCATTCTGGAGTGTCAGGCTAACGATCAAGATGCCTCCAACGGTCATATTGCTTCGCCGTGGTGAAGTGCAAATCTTCGTTGTTCTGATATCCTAGCGAAGTTCAAGTTTTGTAAACCTTCCATCTGCGAAGTCCTCTCTGGAACTTCCTACAATTTTTCTAACTTTGTTTTCTTCTTGCTGAGCTTTCTGGCCTTCTTCCCTGTGATTTGAGTCACCGGGTTTCTCTTTCCATTATTGTTCTTATCTCCCCTTGGCATAGTAACTTCACACTGCTGAGGGTCGTTCAAGAGTAATACTTCTTTTCTTTCGAGAGTAGGTGCTCTACTCTCCTGTATGGAAAAGTGTTTCAAGTCTTCCTGTGTTCTTTCAACTTTGACATCCAGATATCTAGTCCTCAGTAGCTTCGACTTGTCCTCTTGTTCGTCCAATAAGTGCGTTATTCTTCTAGCCACGAAATCTCTTGATTCTTGCTTTTTCTATTCTAGATATTTCGTTTCTTGTTTCCTTCGTATCTGATCTTTTTCAATCCAAGTTCTTCCTAATAAAATAGAAAATGGGGCACTATCCTCAACAAACTTAACGACCTCAAATTCTTCCTCTGTCAAAGTTCCATGAGCACTCATAGGTATCTGAGTAAGTCTTCCACATAGGGTTATCAACTTTCCTTTAAATAATCCTATTCCTCCCAATGAAGGAACCATAGCAGGCTTTCCCAAAATTTCCCAAGTTCTTTCTGTCATGATATTCACCTGTGTTTCCTCATCCAGAACACAGTCTATGTCGAAGCCTCCTATTCTTGCTTCTATACACTCTTTTTCTTTTAACACCTCTGATAAGTTGATGTCTCTGTCATCATTCAGGGTTTCTTTCATTTGTAATAATACAATCTCTGATTCTTTCTGGGGTTCTATCATATCCTTAGTTTCTTGGCCTGTCTCATGGTTTTCTTGTTTCATATTCATCTTTTCAACTTTAGCAATCATTCTAGGGCAATCCAAAACTTCATGGTCCATAGATTTACAACAAAGAAAACTAGGACCTCTACCAGGGCATTCCTTAGCAAGATGTCCCAGTCTTCTGCAACTGTAACAAAGAGTTAATCCTCTCTTTCTTTTAAATGATCCCCAACCTTTCCTGTACTGCACACTGGGATCACAATAACTAACATGCAAACAATTCTTTCTAGGATCCTACATCCATTTGTTAGTCCAAACATTCTTTCTATGCATAGGAATAACATATCTTTTACTATTTCTATCAAATCTATTCATTTCATATCTTCTTTCTTCTAGCTGTGCCCTAGTTTTTAGACTAGGAAAAAATCTATTAGACATAACTAGATCCATTCTTTCGAAGAAAAAAAATTCACTTATCTTACCTTTCTCAGAGCACAGAGCTTTAAGATCTTACATCTTTTCTTCAGATCTGATTCCTTTCTTAGCACAGAACTTCGCAGTCAAGTAGAATACTATGCACTAAAGCAATAGATCTACGCACAAATCTTTCCCTTTTCTTCAGTTCCCAACTATCACAATTTAAGGTCCCAGTAACGAAACCATTTTTTGGCACAGAGGGGCAGACCCAGGGTTCAACGCACCAACAAAGCCCTAAATACCGACCCTTTTGGCAACACCTGCGAAGAAGATGAAGTCTCACATGAGGTAGAGGCAAGGGTGGTTGCAGGACTAAAGTGTCTACAACCTAGCTGGGACATAGATCTGTGATTACAACACTCTAACAAAGCACTTAGCAGTTAACATTCATTAGTATTTAACCCTCATTCACATCACAGGTCGAAACCCTAATTACAGAACAACGTAGTATTCAATCAAATCTAATACATCCAAGCACTCAACAAATAGAAATAGATAATATCTAGCATTCATTCACATCACTAAGCAATAAGCTATCATTACCAAATGCATCTAATCATATATCACTGTACTTAAGCATAAATCACAACAATCATATAAGAATCATAAGCACAAAGAAACCATAACACAAGATATACGTGGTTCACCCTAGTGTGGGGCTACGTCCACCAACTCTTTTCTTTTATTATCTTTTGTCAATATTCCACAAGCATAGAGCCACAAGAACCCACTCCACATAGGACAGGAGATCTGCATGCACCTCACCAGACCCTCCTTCCCCGAGCTAGGTTACAACACAGATCCTTACATAGTCTATGCACAAAGCACTACATACGACTTGCAATTAGCTCTACAAGTCTCAAAACACAGTATGCACGAAGCATTTGCAAGTATGCTCTACAAGTCTCAACATCACACCGACCATTCACCACTTCCCACTTTTTTATTCTTACATCACCTAGATTTCTATTTATACTTTACAAAAGGGGCCTAAACATGGGTAAACCCATGGGCTGACATCCCCATACCCATTACATAAACCCTAAACCCAAAAATTCCCTAAAAAGGGGACGAGATCCAGCAATCTCCGCTTCGCCTTGAGCTCCGCCTTCAACCAGCCTGTTGAAGTCCCAAAAATGGTCAAACGTGACCAAGGTTCTCCAAAACTTGGTCAAGGGCCAACAACAGTAAAGTGGATTCTCAGGTATTTGAGAGGTACTGCTAGTCATGCATTATGTTTTTTAGGTTCAGACACTGTTCTACAGGGATATGTTGATTCTGATATGGCAGGTGATAAAGATAGTAGGATGATCACCACAGGGTATGTTTTTATTGTAGGTTGAACAATAGTAAGTTGGATTTCAAAACTGCAAAAGGTTGTTGCACTTTCAACAACAAAGGCAGAGTATGTTGCTGCTACAGAGGCTAGTAAAGAGATGATTTGGTTACAGAGGTTTATGGAGGAATTGGGAAGGAAGCAATAGAATAACAGGTTGTATTATGATAGTGAGATTTCCATTCTTCTTGCAAAGAACTCAACCTTCCATTCAAAGAGTAAGCATATACAATTCAGGTACCATTTCATACGATCCATCTTGGAAGATGGACATTTGAAGTTGGAAAAGATACACAGTAGCCAGAATCCTGCAGACATGTTAACTAAGGGAGTAACTAGGGAGAAACTAATTTCTTTCTCAGTTTCAATTGGTCTTCAAGCATGAAGGTGAAGATGAGAAAATTTCCAGGTCCAAGAAGGTTCATAGTGTAGTAGATACAACATTGGTGGAGTTTTTGAGATCACTCTCCAAGTGGGAGACTGTTGGTTGTGGAGCTTGATTATCTTCCTGATTAAGAGGTCTTTGTTTTCAGTCATGTTTATACCCCATGAATACTTTACCCCTCGGAAGAATGTACACTTCTTCCACACATAGGAGTGTAGAGGGGGGTTATCGCCTCTATGGGGTCCGAGGGAAAGAGAGGGTTCGCAGGTGAAACCCCTGAAGGAAAAAATTTCCTTGTAAATGTATATTGTAATTTCATTGTAAATCAAGATTGTTCACTATAAGGTCGCAGATCTGAAGGCAGAAGTTTTGTTAGGGTTTTTTCCCTAGAAGGCAAACCTCTTTTATGAGGAAAATTTATTGCGGTTATGGATTATTGCGAATATTATATTTTGAGTGAGGAGATCGTGAGAGAAAGAAGAGGAAGTTACAACAGGTTTGCTATAGGTTGTATCCCTTCATTTGCTGGATAATAATAAAGGAAGGACCTAACAATTTATCTGGTGGGCATAGCCCACACTAGGTGAACCACGTATATCTGTGTCTCTATTGTATTGTGTATCTTCTGTGTTTTATTTCTGCATTTATTTTATTTTATTGCTCCACGATCCTACTTTTCTAACACAAAGTTCAACCAAGTGAACCAGAAGAACTAGAGGAAGCGGAACTCCTCTTTCACTCATAGATGCGGGTAAAGGGGGCTTCGTTCCATTTCATTGTCGATAGCAGTAGTCAGAAGAACTTGATTTGTTAAGAACCAAATATCAATATAGCAAAGAAAAACCTCAGAAAAGGTACTCAATGCCTTGAAAAAGAGATAATTTCAGATAATAAGCCTCTTCGAGGGGGCAACCTCCTTTTACCCCACTTAAATGTTCAAGTACAAGATAATTCAAAATTAAAATGTCTCCTTGGTATATATAGGAGACTAGGAGGTATAATTACAACTCGTGGCCTAAAGTCGACATAAATAAAATAACATTACTAATATAATATGCCCCAATTAAGGGGTAATGAGCCAATATTAGGGCTTAACATGCCCCCCCCTTGAGACAAGTGTTGTCTGCAACACTTGAGTAACTCTAGATGCTTCTGTATAAAAGACTCATCTTCCCAAGTGGAATCTTCAGCCAGTAGTTTCCTCCATTTAATGAGATACACTGAAATGAATCTATTTCTTAGCTAGCGAATTCTTGTGTCAGTGATGGCTTCAGGCTCCAATATGATTTTTCCTTCCTCGTCAAGTTATGGCAATATAGTTTGAACTGGGATATTGTCACTTATAACCTTGTTTAAGCATGAAACATGGAAATCTGGGTGTATTCATGAAGATGCAGGCAGCTCCAATTCATATGCCATAGTACCAATCTTTTGCAACACCTTATAAGGGCCATATTACTTTGGTGATAATTTATTATCCTTCTTGGCTTGCTTGAGGGACATCTATTTGTATGGTTGTAGTCTTAAAAACACCCAATCCCCTACTTCAAAACTTCTTTCACTACGATGTTGATCTGCTTGTTGTTTCATGCAATTTTGTGCCATGGTTAGGTTGTCCTTTAAGATTTGTTGAACTTCTTGTTGATTCTCTATGTGATCTTCCACTGCTTGAACCTTAGATTTTTCTTTTAGAGAATAAGTGATGGAAGGAGGGTGGTATCCATAAAGTGCCATATATGGTGTCATTTTTGTTGCAGTATGAAAGGAAGTGTTATACCACCATTCTGCCAAGGGTAACCATTTGAACCATTGTGTTTGTTTATCAGAGACAAAGCAACGAAGGTAGCCTTCCAGACATTTTTTCACTATCTCGGTTTGT
>ML795038.1:62756-75623 GCA_009831015.1 Picea engelmannii | reverse complement strand
ATCTTTACCAAACCCCTACCCAGAGAAGCATTCGAATATCTTCGACAAAAACTAGGAGTAGTCTCTGCCATGCAGAGGATCAGGTCTAATTAAGTACAGACATCTCAATTGGTTGATGCACTGGCTAAGGGGGAGCTTATTCAGCAGATACAGCACTGTCCACTCTTTGCCATTGATGTCAAAGGGGGAGAAAGGAGTTTCGGGAACAGAGTCCAGTCTGAATGGATGAATGCAGAGGAGTGTTGAGTCTAAATGCAAGTGTTGCCATCAATGCCAAAGGGGGAGATTGTTGGCAAATATTGAACAAGCAACGAATGTGTGTTGATGGTTGTTGTCATTGATGGAAACAGCGGAGATGGCAGGATATGAAGGATAAAACCCCTTGTGGATTCGGACGTAATAGCTCAGGAGGTACAGCAGTGAAGAAAACATGCGCAGTAAGAGCTTACAGAGAAGAAGGAAGACAGAGATCCAGTGACCGTTGGATTCCATTCAAATTTCCTGAAAGGCCGACAACCGTCAGATCTGCAGAAGTTGTAAAGGAGATAAGTCATCAAAGTTTCGAGGATCAGGGTTTCAACGTGCAAAGAAATCAATGCAACGAAAATCTCGATTTCGCAATATGCGAAATCCCAACTGAATCTGCACCGTCAGATCAACATGAGATTTAGACCGTCAATCTTATTCACGGCAGCAGTCCACGTCAGCTTGGGACACGTGGCACAACCAAGAAATGACAGGTGGCAGGAAGATTCAAAAAGTCAGGCACAGGTAAGTCACGAATCAGAGTGACACGTGGCAGTATTTAACACGTGTCAAATCACGTGTGACATCAGCCCGTATCGGAGAATCGGGAATCGGGGTTTCACGACTCCCATGAACAAGTGCATCAGAAATCTCGAAATCATGAAATGCGATTTCCCGATACGAAAGATAGTGTGTGGGCCACCAAGAAAGATCTGAGCCGTCAGATTGGATGAAGACATCCGACAGCCATCAGATCTGCAGAAGCTGCGAGGGGGATAAGCCAATCGGGAAATCGGAGTTCCCAAGGTCAAAAGAAACAGGACATCGGAAGTCCCGAAATCCCTACACAATCGGGACCGTCCATCTGAGAGGACGCGTGGCAGGAGATTGGTGCCATCGACGAAAGGCCCGACAGGAGGTCGTTCATCGGCTAATCGGAAATCGGGATATCGTAGATCCCGGGCACAAAGGTTTTGTGCATTTCGAAATCACGATCCGTGAAATCCCGATGAGTGGGGTACAGCTGTCAGCACAGTAGAAAAGGAGGACAGAGGATTAGTGGATGCCAGTTGTCAGAGATAAGGATGTGGTTACAGGTAATGGTCACGTGAACCAGGGTCAGCCAGGGGGGCTGAAACACATCGGGAAATCGAGGATTGGGAATCCCGGAGGTATGTGCATGGTGACAACGAAAACGCCGAAACCTCGATGAGAGGTTTGACCGAGGTCATGTGTTGACGGTCTTATGGAGCCAAGGCCTATAGCCAGCAGGGTTAGCGCATGGAAAGGGGCGCATCGGCATCGAGGGTCGGGACTTGGTAATGAAAAAGTCACTTGACATCAAAAACCTCGATTTCGCAAAATGCGAAATCGCGAGTGAATCTAGACCGTCAGATCCAGAAATGATCAGAACCTTTGTTTTAAAAGGGCGCGCGAAGGTTTAATTCAATTTTTAAATAGGAGCCCGATTTCCTCCAAGCAATAAATATTGGACCCGATGAACGTTGAACGGGTCCTGGACCAATGGGTTTAAAAAGGGGTCAATGCTCTCGACAGAGGTCGTTGGTGATAGGTCCCAGAGGTCCTTTTGGAGGATGCAGAGGCCATTTTCTGACAGTAGGGATAGCTACTGGCGGGTGAGGTCATTTGTGCAGGCAGCATGGAAGGTTTGAAGAAAGAGGAACCTCCTTGTGGCAGTTGGGTGGCAGATCTACATTGAAAGAGAGATCTCAGCTGTGGGTTCAGCAAACACGAGATTAGAAGTATCATCTCCAGGTTTATTGAGTTGTTTAATATGTGTCCTTTGGTAACTGCCTGACAGTCTGTAGATCTGTGTTTACTCTTGAGATAATTTCTGTTACTGTCATAACCACTAGATGAAACTGCCTGATCCAGTGTGAAAATTAATGAAACGTGGTCAGCAGTGAGTATGAGGGTTAAACCCCTCAGTAGTAGAAATCTGCCAGTAGAAACTGGTGCTATCTTCAGGGGGTTGAAGCTCCCTTCCAGGAAAGGCTGGTAAACGAGAGAAGGTTGTAGCCTTCTGCAGGTAGAAGCCTGCGTACTAGTATGAGCCTGCACTAGTACATTGTTGTAGAATGTTTTCTTTATAATAATCATTGAAGACAGAGACAACAGCAATGGTGGTTTTCTCCCGATTTGGGTTTCCACCTTAAATCCTGGTGTGCATGTGTCCTATTCATCTGTGTTAGTTTATTTTGTTGAATTACTGTTTAAGAGACATCTGATGAATGAAGAAACCCATAATAAGATCTTTGGATGCACTACTGTTTTCATAAGCATATACAACAACTGATCTCTATAAAGTAGACTAAGATTTTTCAGGTAAAGAAAAGTTAAAAATTATTGATAGCTCAAATACTGATTCACCCCCCCCCCCTCTCAGTATTTTCCAACACGTTGTCTATGATACATCAACAATCTGGACCATTTCCCATGTTAACCACAATGAGAAATCGTTGTTCATCAGAAATCTCAAACCACTTTCCGAACATGAAAGAATCTGTCCAATCTCGACTATTTTTCAATCACAATGATAAATGTTTCAATAATAATTTTAAGTGCTCCCTCCTAACCTAGAGAGTCTTCCCTTTCAGCTAAGGGAGTTATTTCCACGATCCCCATATTCTCTCAGAAATATGCAAACTTTATTCTGGATAGAGGTTTTGTCAGAATGTTTGTTGTCTGCTCGTCAATGGGGATATACTCGAGCTTTACCTCTCCTTCTTGGACTTTATCTTGAATAAAGTAGTATTTGATCTCAATGCGTTTCGACCTTTCAAGAAACACGGGATGTTCCGATAATCTTATACAACTCTGATTATCACAATGTATTATGGTCGATTCTGGAATCTGATCAAATAAGTCAGAGATTAACTTCCTTAACCATATTGCTTCAGTGCATGCTTCACATGCTATGATATACTCTGCTTCTGTTGTGCTGAGTGCGATATACTTTTGTTTCCTACTGCCCCAAGATATCATTGCAGAGCCCAAGCTGAAACACATACCTAAAGTGCTATTTCTGTCTTCTGCACTTCCTGCCCAATCTGAGTCTGTGAATCCATGAAGTTGTATATTCTTGGATGCAATATATCTCAAACCATAGTTTATTGTTCCACGAATATATCTTAATACATTCTTTGCAGCTATCCAATGCTCATGTCTTGGTTCCACCTGGAACTGGCTTAGTGTATTCACTACAAAGAAAATGTATGGTCAAGTATTTACCAAATACATCAATGACCCAATTAGTTGTCGATATAGAGATGGATCTACTAGATCAGAATCTAGAACTTTCACTTTTCTTATATCTGCATTCATAGGAGTGTCCATGGAATTACAATCCATCATTCCAAATTTCTGAAGGATCTTTATTGCGTACTTTCCTTGTCCAAGGAATACTTCACCATGCTTATGTCATACCTCTAGTCCCAAGTAATAATGCATGAGACCTAGATCTTTCATATCAAATTCAAAAGATAATTCCTTCTTGCACTGGATAATGAGAGACTCTTCACCTGTTATGAATAGATCGTCAACATATAGTAGTAGGATTACAGGTGCATTGTCTATGACTTTATAGTAAAGGTTTGGATCTGCATGACTCTTGGAGAAACCAAGTCTCATTAGATAGTTTTCCATTCTGGCATACCAATCCCTTAGATCTTGCTTGAGTCCATATAGAGATTTCTTCAATCTAAAAACGTGAGTGTCTCTGGAATGTACCTTAAACCCTTGAGGTTGTTCAATATATACTTCTTCTTCAATAGCTCCATTGAGGAAAGTTGTCTTTACATCCATCCGATGTAAGTTCCATCCCATGGAAACAACAAGAGATATGATAGCTCTAATGGAAGTATATCTAGCCACCGGAGCAAACGTTTTTTCATAATCTTCTCCCTCCTTCTGGGAGAACCCTCTAGCTACAAATCTTGCCTTGTATTTATCCACACTTCCGCCTGCTTCATGTTTGATATTGTATACCCATTTTGAAGTTACCACCGATTTTTCTTTAGGTCTAGGTACAATTTCCCATACCTCATTTTTCATAATGGATTGATGCTCTTTCGTCGTAGCTTCTTTCCATTGTCCTTTTTGAACTACTTCTTCAAATGTGGTAGGTTCTTCATCTAGAAGCTTCATCATATATGCTGCATAAATTGAGAATCTTTTAGGTCTTTTACTCTTTCTAAATGTTCCTTCTGGAACCTTGAGTCTTTCTGCATCTTGTAAGGTAGCTTCAAGACAAGATGGTATTTTCTTGGTCTTAGGTGCAATATCTGAATCAATGTTTTCACATGGCTCCATAGGATGATCAGGTAGTTCCTTTTCGTCATTTATGTTTTCTGTGCTTTCTTCGTTAAGTTCTTCAATCTCTTCTTCTTCTATATTTTATTCTATGGATTTCTTGAAGGCCATCTTCTCATTGAATGTTACGTCTCTGTTGAATTCGATCTTGTGTTGTTCTAGAATATATATTCCATAATCTGTGGATGAATCGTTGTATCCCACGAATATCCCTTTCTTTCCTGAAGGTTCTAGTTTATTCCTCTTGTCCTTGGGAATGTGAGAGTAAAGAGGACATCCAAATATTCTTAGATTTTACACATTAGGTTTCTTACCTGAGAAATCTTCTTCTAGGGTCATGTATTTCAATATACAATGAGGACTTTTGTTCTACACATATATTGTTGTCATTGTTGCTTCTCCCCATAAGAACATCGATAGACCTTGATCATTTAGTAAGGCTATTACGATTTCTTCAATGGATCTGTTCTTTCTTTCTGCTACACCATTTTGTTGAGGATTATGAGGAACAATCAGCTCCCTCCTAATCCCTTTCGTCTTGCAGAATGAAACAAATTCTTTCGAGGTGTATTCTCCTCCATTATTTGTTCTTAATGTCTTGATATTCTTGTTCGTGAGGTTTTCTATTTCTGCTTTAAATTCTTGGAACTTGTTAAATACTTCATCTTTTGTCTTTAGTAGGTATAGCCAAGTCTTTCTTGAATAATCATCTATGAAGATTACGTAGTAAAGAGATCCTCCTAGAGATCTGACTGGCATTGGACCACAAACATATGAGTGTATTAGATCTAGGATCTCCTTAGATCTGTTGTTGTTGCTTGGGAATGGTTTCTTGATATTCTTCCCAAGGGCACATCCCTTGCATATTCCTTCATGTGTAGATTTCAATTCTAGCATTCCTTCAACCATCCTTCTGGGAAAAGGTAATGCTTAATAGTTGATGTGAGTGTACCTTCTATGCCAAAGCTCATTAGGGTTGACTTCGTCATGTATGAGAGCTTCTTCATTTTGTTCTAGTAGTCTATACAGATTTCCTTCACGACTTCCAATAAACCTAGCATTCTCTATGTTGGAGTCTTTATGCCAAGATAACACATTTCCATCCACGAAGGCTATTTTGTTTCCTTTGTCTTCTAGGCATGGTATCGATACAAGATTCTTTTCTAAACTAGGTACATATAAAAAATTGCTTAAGTGAACATAGTTACATGTTTTCATTTTGATGCAGGCTTGTCCAAATCCTTCCACGGGTTAAGTGGTTTTGTCTCCAAGCTACCTTGTACAAGGTCTTCTTCTCATTTAGATTTGAGAGTCTGGCATGATCTCCCATCATGTACCTAGAAGCTCCACTATCGATTATCCACATGTCATCTTCAATTGTTCCGGTAAGTACTGAGTAGTGTAAAAAACTGATCGTTTCACTCATGTCTTCGGTTGACTAGTAACTAGTCATGCCTTGATCCAAAACTTCAACTTCGTCATTTATGTCTTCTGAGAGAGCCAAGAGGTGCGTTGAGTTAAGGCACATCTGAATATTTTCTTCTTGAGCGAGATGCTCCATAACAAGGTCTCAGATCTGAGATTAGGGTTTCTTCAACTACTTATGCTAGTAAACCTAGCGGCAGTGTCTTAGAGGTTGATCTTGCTAGTAACCCTAGCGACAGTTCCTCGGCGAGCTCAATATCCTAGTGACTATGCTTCTTTCCAGCGTTTAGGATGAATGAAGGAGGTGTGGGCCCATAATCTATTAGAATATGAAAGATTGTGATCATTTTACCATTGACAATACCCTTGTCACCCAACCATAGGCCGAAGCCACCCTCCGAGCACCTTGACCTTGACAAAGAAGAATACTTGTAGCAATCAATAACCAAGAAAGGATAATGCACCAAGCAAGAATAGAAACCAAAGTTGATTAGATAATCCCACCCAGAAACTGGCGCAACACCTTCCCCAGAAACTTGCGCACAACTGGCTCTCTACAATTCTGAGAATGTGAATAATGAGAACTGGCGCCCTGTATTTATAGTGGTTCTGGCAGACTTACTGGGGCCGACTTCTCCTTTTGGGTACTAATTAATTCATATTAATTATATTTCTGTAGCCGACATCTCGTCTAGGGTTTCCTTTACTTCTTTGATTCCTTCCGAAATATTCTAATCTCGTCATAGGTCACAATAGAGGTTCATACCTCCCGAAGCTACCATAATATTAACACTCCCTCCTAGCTAGGGAGGTATGGTCTTGAGTACAAACATACCATTCAAATGGTAGTATCATGAGCACCGTCATTATTATCCAACTGGATAATCTCCTATGGAAACTGGTACAATATCAATTGATAGAACACACCTGTGTTTATCCATGGTAGTACGCAACTACTCAAATTGTGACACATAGTCACAAACAGTGGAACAAATCCACCACAGTAGTATATCTCTACTTTCTGGAGACAAGTAGTCTCCATAACAATCATCTGATGCCAACCTGCATAGAAAAATATTGTTAAAATAGAATGAATCATCTGGGCCAATCTTTCACTCACATTTGTGAGATATGAAAGAATATCTGCCCTCAGAATAGAACAATGAGATATCTGGACTATTCTTCTCAAGAAAGGAAGAATAACTATCCTATCTTTTGAACCTGGACCATTCCCCACCCTGGGCCATTCTTCCTACACAGATCAAAGTGCACCCTAGAGAGAATGTATAAAACCTAAGGAATGTTTGTCCCTAATTGTTGAGCTTGGACCATTCCATGCCCTGGGCCATTCCTCCTACACTAATCAAAGTGAACCCTGAAGAGAATGTATAAACCCTAAGGAATGACTATCCAGACCAGTTCCTCTGTTAACTACAAGAGGAAAAGTCTATCCTTTATCAACCTCCAAAACAAACCATTCCTCACATTAACCACAATGAGAAATCGTTGTTCGATGAGGCGAGCCAGTCTTCTTGAGTAACCCTCAAGAAGAGAGACTGCCCTAGACCACTCCCCATGTTAACCACAATGGGAATTCGTTGTCTATGATACATCAGCAATCTGGACCATTTCCCATGTTAACCACAATGGGAAATCATTGTTCGTAAGAAATCTCAATCCACTTTCCGAACAGGAAAGAATCTGTCCAATCTCGACTATTTTTCAATCACAAGGATAAATGTTTCAATAATATTTTGAAGTGCTCCCTCCTAACCTGGAGAGTCTTCCCTTTCAGCTAAGGGATTTATTTCCATGATCCCCATCTTCTCTCAAAAATATGCAAACTTTATTTTGGATAGAGGTTTTGTCAGAATGTTTGTTGTCTGCTCATCAGTGGGGATATAATCAAGCTTTACCTCTCCTTGGAATTTATCTCAAATAAAGTAGTATTTTATCTCAATGTGTTTCGACCTTTCATGAAACATGTGATGTTATGATAATCTTATACAACTCTGATTATCACAATGTATTATGGTTGATTCTGGAATCTAATCAAATAAGTCAGAGATTAACTTCCTTAACCATATTGCTTCAGTGCATGCTTCACATGCTACGATATACTCTACTTCTGCTGTGCTGAGTGCGACAAACTTCTGTTTCCTGCTTCCATAAGATATCATAGCGGAGCCCAAGCTGGAAAAACATACATAAAGTGCTCTTTCTGTCTTCTGCACTTCCTACCCAATCTGAGTCTGTGAATCCATGAAGTTGTATATTGTTGGATGTGTTATATCTCAAACCATAGTTCATTGTTCCATGAATATATCTTAATACATGCTTTGCATCTATCCAATGCTCATTTCTTGGTTCCACCTAGAACTGGCTTAGTGTAATCACGGCAAAGAAAATGTCTGGTCGAGTATTTACCAAATATATCAATGACCCAATTAGTTGTCGATATAGAGATGGATCTACTGGATCATAATATGGAACTTTCACTTTTCTTATATCCGCATTCATAGGAGTGTCCATGGACTTACAATCCATCATTCCAAATTTCTAAAGGATGTTTATTGTGTACTTTCCTTGTCCAAGGAATACTTCACCACGCTTCTGCCATACCTCTAGTCCCAAGTAATAATGCATGAGACCTATATTTTTCATATCAAATTCAGAAGCTAATTCCTTCTTGCACTGGATAATGAGAGACTCTTCACCTGTTATGAATAGATCGTCAACATATAGTAGTAGGATTACAGGTGCATTATCTATGACTTTATAGTAAAGGTTTGGATCTACATGACTTTATGCAATAATCCACTGAAAATTCCGGTTATTCTGGTTCCTCTTTTCATGTATCTTTATCAGTAGTGTCAGACAATCTTTTGTATTATGATCTGTTGTGCGAAAATACATACATGTCATGGGTGGTAGTGGAATATCCCTTGCATAATGTCCATGTTGCTGACAATTAGGACAGGTTACTGGGCCTCTTCCTCTTCCAAATCCTCCTCTTCCATGTCATCCTCTTCCAAATATTTTTTTGTTGACTTGATTATCTCTATGAGGTGTATTATACTATGGTACTTGATTATACTACTATGGCGTGACAAACTACTGCACATTATTATAATGCGGTGGTGATGTAAACTACTACGTGTTATTATATTGTTGCACAAAAGGACCTATCATTGGTTCAACCTGCATCCTATATGCATCTGAGGTCCTCTCCTTCATTATTTCCAAGGTTCTACAATCCTTGTCCTCATGTCCTACAAACTTGCAGAAATTGTAGAATGTACTCTTAGGCATTGTTTGGTACTTTTGCATCATGGGACAATGATAGGGATCATTTCCATGTGTTCTACATATTTCACACCATGGTCCTCCTATAGGTAAAGGATTTGGGAATCCTACTCCCAATTACTGCGCAAATTTTGGGCACTCATTCTTATGATGTCCTTCTGTTATGCATAGAGTACACCAGGAAACTTCCCTCTTTTCATTTCCTTTGTTCTGATTTAATTGAAATGTTATATTCTTGTTATCCGCTCTCAACTCTTCTACAGCTGGATTTGTATGTTTATAGTGATTTTCTTCCAATTGAAAGGCTATTTGCAGAGCCTTAGTCTGAGTCTGGAACTTATGTTGCCTCAATGGATATTTAAGATGTGCCAATAATGAATTAATGAATAGGTTCCTATGCTTCATATATATGATGGGGTATTTCAAGTTACCTTTCAATCATTTGAACTTCTGGTCAATTTCCCAAACTGACTCTCCCAGCTTCTGTTCAATTTCTATCATCTCATTCATGTATTGATTCTATGAAATTGGTCTTTGGAATTCATTTATTAGTGCCTTCTTTATGTCTACGATGGTTGTAGGTGCTCCTTGTGGGATTTTTACTGTGAGGCCCATATAACAGTCCAGTGCATGGTCTCTCAATGTAAATGCAAGCTGCGCTACCTTTTTATCTTCATCCATGATTTGTTTAGCTACCCAAATCTTTTCACAAATACATAAATGCTTCTCTGGGTCCTTCGATCCTTCTCCATGAAACTCTGGTAACTGAATAGTTGGATCTTGTCCTGCCATTGTGAAATTTGTCGTACCTCCTCCGCGTAGTGTAGATAACTAATTACTGCTAGCTGAATTTGTACTTCCACTTGAATTTCCATTGGACCCTCGTCCTACTAAAATCCTTCTTCTACTGATTGGTGGTTGTGTAAACGATGCTTTCTCTTCAGATGTTATAGTTGCACATGGGGTTGTGGGTTTCACACTAATTTTGATTTGGAATGGAGAGCCTTCTTCTACATCGAACCCTTGACCTTTGGTTTTTCTCTCATATGTGGCACACAATATTTCCTCAATCTCCTCCATAGCATGAATATCCTCTACCTCCTCTTCATCACTGTCCAAGCCCTCTCGCTCGACTACTACCCTATTTTTCCTATTGATCTTATACTCGTAGGGTCTTCCCCTGCGTGTCGTTCTCGCTCTGTCCATTATTTCCTTTATGTGATATTCATCCATCATAATGTGGTCTATTTATTCCTTCTTCTGACCTCTATCCAGGTCCTCAATATCTCATATCATCCTTAGTGATTCCCCCAGTTTCCCCATGCGCGCAAAGTGACTTAGCTTTCTAAATCCATTGTCATTGCTCCTTTATCATGGATTAATATCTTGATCGAGGTGTAAAGTGATCTAATATACCTTCCTCTTGGTCCCTTAAAAAAATCCCTCTCTACAACAATGTAAGACGTTGCAATATCGATTACAAACTCAATAATAAATCCTGCAACAATGTTGTCTAGCCATAAATCCACTGCACACATGAATTTATTATTGACTTTTGGTATCCATCCAATATTCTCAGTAGTCCACTCTAATGGTCTTATCTGATTAGTTTGGTGATTGAACTTCAATCTCAATATCCACTACTACAGCAGTTCTGGAAAATAACAAAAAAATGCCTCATGAAGATTAGTGAAAACATACCTTTCCAAATACTGACGT
Organism: Picea engelmannii; assembly: GCA_009831015.1. Taxonomy (NCBI): domain Eukaryota; kingdom Viridiplantae; phylum Streptophyta; class Pinopsida; order Pinales; family Pinaceae; genus Picea; species Picea engelmannii. Next base: position 64,595 of record ML795038.1, on the reverse strand, counting down.
GGAGTATACTTAGGGTTTCTATTATCCTTTTGCACGAACTCAAGCTCTTTTTTTGCTAACCATCTTTCAATCTTCTGCTTAGTTGGATTCCATGGCTTGAACATCCCCTTATACTACTACATTCTCTTCACTGTCCTTCTCATCAAATCCCCTCCAATCTGTTCTTCTGAGTTCCAACCGAGAACAAAACCATTTGTTGGATGTTTGGGCTGACCTAGGTTCTACTTTAGGTTTCCAACAAAACCCTACAAACCATCGACCAAAGTGCACAATGAAGTCTCACCTAAGATGGCTTTATGGGTGACTGCAAGACCCAAATGTCTGCAGTCTTGGAAGGGATGTTGTTGTGGAGATGTTAGACATTCTTTTTACTTCAACATATACCAAATCTATTATTCTAACACAACCTAACATTCAGATCTACCATTCTGTAACCATTCACATGCATTTCAATTCATTATGCAGTAAATATCATAATTGTTCTAGTGTGCACTGCATTTTACTACTACATATTATTTCATTCAACATAATTAATAGAAATAAAGAAAGCATTCCACACAAAGACATAAGGTTTTACCGTGGTTCACTCACTGGGCTACATCCACAAAAATCTGGCATTATTCGCTATTTTATTCATCTTCATCAAGTTATTACATTGTGCGCATTACATAAGTAGTCATAAGTAAGAATAATGTGTGAGGCTAACAAGATCACACCAAGATCCACATCTTGCGACCTTACCCTCAATTATAATTCATATCTTTCTCTCCAAAAACAAACTCATAGATCATCTCACTATTAGCTCCACAACTCTCAACAAATCTCATACCAAAAACTAACTGATGAACTCCTACTCGGATTAGACCTCCTCAGATCTTACCATACATATTTACACTACAAAAATGGGTTAGAACCTATTACAAAAATGACCAAAAACCTAACCCACTAACCCTAAGTGAGTTAGTTTTGTCCACTTTCTAACTTCCTGTGTGCGGTCGATCCACGTCCTGCTCCCTTTGACTTTCCTACTTCCTCGCGCTATTTTTCCTTGTTATTTGGTGTGCACTTTTTTTCTGGTCCCTTTTGTTACAGGTATGAACTAACTGAGAGGGGGGGGTGAATCAGTTAGTGTAGATTATCAACCATTTTCTGTTATTTTTAACTTTGAATCATTAATCTTAGTGACAGTGAGTTTTTACTGTGAAATCCAGATTTATAAACATAAAGCAGATAGCATAAAGAACAGCAATCCCACACAGCATTCATTCACAAGTATGAGACACAGATTTTTCAAGAGGAAACCCAACCAGGGAAAAAACCTCATCTACTTAAGATGTTCAGCAAGCTTCAACTTCGTTACATCTCATCTTTGATGAGCACCAACTCATAGAGGCTACAACCTCAGATTGACAGCACCAACTGGCTGAGAGCACCAACTCCCACAGAATCCCAGCACCCACTGGGTGGAAGCACCGACTTCCTTTTACTTCAGCACCAACTGAATGAAGGCACCAACCTTCAGATTCTACAAGCACCCACTTGTAGAGAAAGAGACATGCGTCTCCCTAGCACCACCCTACCACCCTAGTTTCTTAAATAAAAATCTTTCTCAAACCAATTTGCTTATTCTGATTTAGCTTGCTTACCATTTCTGCTATGCTGCTCTGATTTAACCATCTATGCTCTTCTTAACTGCTCAGCCACAAATTCTGTTTTCTTGCCTTTGATCTGCTGCACAGCTTCACTGTCCTCTGAAGCCCATTCTCAGCTCCTTCTTCTATCACGCAGGTTCTCCTCCTTTTMTCACATCCATAGCKCTCCCTCTTTCTCACTTCAACA